>VMDO01023668.1:0-31164 GCA_007922755.1 Pedetes capensis
GACCTGGTTAGTACTTGGATAGGTTACCACCTGGGAATACCAAGTTCTGTAAGCTTGGTAGAAGGACCTGACAACCCACTCCAAAGTATCAATCAGCCATTGAATATCTTATGAATAACAGATGCACTGACAATAGTGTTGGTCATGGCACAGTGTCAGAGAGAGTTTAATTCTGTTATACATGGGGTTGCTGTGAGTAGGATCCGAATCAACTGCACCTAACTACAACAATATGGTATGGAAGAAAAATAAAATATGAACAAAAGGTAAATATATGTATTTAAATGTTTGCCATTGATTGCATGATAGCTCCTAAAAGTAAGACTTTTCTTAGTCCATTTGGCCTGGTATTGAGATATCATTGACTGTATGGCTTATAAACAACAGATACTTATTTCTTTAGTTCTAGATCCTGGGAACTCCAAAAATGGTCTTTCAGAGTCAGTGCCTGATGAGGGCCTGATCAATGTCTTGGAGACCTTATATTCACACTGTTTCTTCCCATGGCCTAAAGCAGGAAGGGTCCTTGAGGCCTCATATTAACCAGGATATCCATAACCCCCACAACCTAACCATCCACTAAGGCCTCACTTGCTAATCCCAATGCATAGAGGGGGTAGAATTTCAACATAAATTCTAGGGGAGAGGACATAATAGTCAACCTATAGCACTTGATCTAAATCCATAATCAGTGGATTTATTCCTTCTGGTTTCTGATCTAGGGAAAAGTTTCATTGAATATATAACTTAATATAAAGGCATTTAGTGAAAGTTGTAGTCTAATTTTGAGGTCGTTATTTATCATACAAACAATAAAAATTATCCTCATATAAAATAATGGAAAATATTCATATATCAATAATTTTTAAAAAGAAAGAGACATGTACAAAATATAAATAGGTAAAGGAGAATACATGGTGATTACTATGTGTCTTGGGCACTCTCAAAATTAGATTAAAAGAGAAAAAATTGAAAAGAGGAACATGGCAGAAAAATGTATCACAAAATAGTAAGAAATTATCCATAGTTTTTAAGAGAGAGAGACCAACACTTCAAATGAAAATGTGATTTTCTAAGAAATTGCTTCTCAGATGTTGAATCGGGCTACTTAAATTTCTGTTTTCTGTTTCATATATTGCCTGCACTCACTTTGGAGCAGTTCAACCTGTAGCAGGAAGACTTTATTGTATCCTCACATAAAAATAAGAAAAGAATGATAAATTTGACTCCATAAAAATGAACAATGACAATGACAAATGTTAATTGGGGAAAAGATATTTCTTTCTAATACTATAGTCTAAAAGCTAATACCCTTAAATTAAGAAAACACTTCTACAAATGAAGGAAAGAATGAAAAATCACCTAAGGAATAAATTAAGCAAAGGAGGTAAATAAGTAACACAAAGGAAGGTAAATTATAATGGTTCTTCATATATCTCTATATCTCTATATCTATATCTATATATAATATTATATGTATATATAATTATCTCTACATAGGTTTAAATCCAATATTACTCAAAATAAAAGAAGTAAAATATTATAGTCTTAGGCTGCTTGTACTACCAGCTACTTGGGAAGAAGAAACAGGTGGATGACAAGTTCAAAGCCAGAGGAAGTCTGTAAAACTTAGTGAGAACTTGTCTCAAATTACATATATATATATCCTGAGGTGCATCTCAGTGATATAGCAATTGCCTGGCCTGTGAGACACCCTACGTGAGACTCTGAGTTCAATCTCCATGTAAAGGAAAAGAAAAAGAAAGAAAAAGGTTTATTAGTACATTGTGTTGGTATTGAGCTTCCATATTGTAAATAAATTTGTGAATTATCATATACTATTTTCAAGATAATTTGACTTTAATTTTGTGAAAATTAAAATAGAAAATGTTTTATCTAACAATTCTACCTTTAAGAATTTTTCCTGTAGAAGTTCTCTTACAAGTTCAAACTGCACACATTATTTTTCTCAATGCATCCCTGTGATAGGAAATAAAAAGATTAAAATTAAGCTTATTAGTAAAGATATAGTTCAAATGCTAGTATTTTGTGCTACCATAAATATAAGGAAAAACGGTGATTTCAAATTTAGGATTTTAAGAAAAATAGGAGATATTGTGTACAACAGTACATATAATATGCTCTTATTTGTATGAAAGTAGGACAGAAGCATACAGGCATGTGGGTTTGTGTTCATGTGTGTGTTTATTCATGTGTGTGTGTGTGTTTACTTGTTTGCATAAAAACCATGGGAAGTCTATATAAGAAGCTGAAAACTGTTCTCCTAAAGAGAGGAATTGAATGTTTAAGAGACTGGAGTACAAGGGGAAATTTGTAATGCATGGAATTTTACAGCTTCTAAATGTGACGTTATATAAATGTCATATGCATATATTTCATTGTTAATAAATGAAGAACAATGGCCAAGCCCTGGAGATGTTGGTATAATTTTTTATTAACACATTATTAGTCATACGGTATTAATGGGACCTAGGATTTTTCCAAATATGGTCATATGATGCATCATGATATTTCAGTCAACATCATCCCACATACAATGATGGTCACAAAAGATTATATCACATGGTGACTAGACTTAATTTGCTCAAGTATACTCTATGGTGTTTGCCCAATCACAAACTTTCTTAAGGCTACATTTGCCAGAATATGTCACCATCCTTCAATAGTAGGATTTTAGTTCATATCTAGTTATTCCTCTTAATTTTTATTGATTTTAAAATTTTGGGACATGAGCAAATATCTTACAAAATTAAAATTTCTAAATATAATATCGAACATTGGCTGCATATAATTCTGTGGATAAAGACTTTATGATTCTTTTGGAAATTAATTAGCAACTCAATTAGCAAAACTTAAAATTTAATTAGTAATTAACAACAATTAATTAACAGGTCTTTTTTGTAAAAAAATGTTTGATATATAAAGGCAATGCATGATAGGACTTGTGAAAATGACATACAGATCATATTAAATGCTTTCCAGGAATATAAAAATATTAACATTTTTTCAGAGCCATGAGATTCTATCTTGTATTCTTCTCTACTTTTCAAAATCTCCAAATTTCCAACAAATATTTTAGTTAGAGTAATGGCTAGATCAATGTTTTTCTGATGAGCAGTTACGAAGGGCTCGCTATTGATATTATAACAAAATTAAGAACTGGTATTAAATTCTGAGGGCCTGGGATTTAGCTCAGTTGGTAGAGCTCTGCGCTGCAATCTCTGAGGTCCTGAGTTCAATTCCCAGCACCGCACAAATGGGAGAAGGACCTGGCAATTCACTCCCAAGTCAATCCCGAAACAGTCAGCCATTGAAAGCCCTATGAGGGTTGCTATGAGTTGGATACCGACTCGAGGGCACCTAACAACAACAACAACAATTAAATTCTGGAATAATTGTTGTCCTAAAAACCATTATTAAATACTTTCAACTGGCAGAGATAGGAAACTGAGTGGATGTTCATGGAAAATATGCAAAAAGAAAATCTGTCAAAGTCATGAGAACTGTAAATCTGAACAGACATCTTGTTGTTATTGTTAGGTGCCTCCTAGAGGGCAATGTGTCTTGAAGGCCCTTTAGCTCTGTTCTGCAAGAATATATAGTGAAAAGCAAGGCGGCCTTATTGGCCAAGAAGGACGCTTTGTTGGTATTATTTGACCATCCTTCCAAACCAAGCCTGAGGTTTATGTAGCTGCTCTGTGACCAGAGGGAGCCTTTGGTGAGCTATAGAAATATCCTGTTGAAACCTTCCTGAGACACAACCAAAGCGATATGAATTTTCACGTTGTTTTCCATTTCTTTAAGGAAAAATATCATTAATAGTCAGCATTCTGAAACTATGTCTATCTGGGGGTTGAGTGGGATGGTTTTCTTCTTCACTGAGGGGTGATGCGTCTGCAGCTACGTTTGGCTCTGGGCCATAGTCACACTGGCAGTGAGCAGAATGTGCTCTAGAGGACACAACAGGTCTCACTTCGTACATTTGAACAGAAGGCCTGGCTTCAGTTTGCTGCTCAACTGAGTTTCCAGACATTCTCCCGGGTACACTGTTAGAAAGGCCATGGGCTGGGGCTGCAACTTGTGAAAAACTCTCAGGATAACTTGATCATATATTTTTGGAAATGATGGGAGGAAAGAAAAGAAAGAAATGATGGGATCTGGGGCAGTGATTTACTTTTGAATTATTGCTTGGGAATTTTTAGCTGCTCCTAGAAGGAAAGGAGCCTGCAGCCGTAGCCCTGTGGCATTGATCCTGTCAGATCTCGGAGGCTAAGCAGGGTTGGGCCTGGTTAGTACCTGGATGGGAGACCACCTGGGAACTCCAGAAGCTGTAGGCTTGGAATAAGGACCTGGCAACCCCCTCCCAAAAATCAATCTGCCATTGAAAACCCTATGAACAGCAGAGAAGCATTGACAATAGTGTTTCCCCTGTTGTACAGAGGGTCACTATGAGTTGGATACCGACTCGATGGCACCTAACTACAACAACAACAGAAGGAAAGGAGGAAATATTCACATGGATAGCTAACTCTTGGGGAAGACCTGCTAAACTGTGGTTATGGCCTCATACCAAAGTGCGATCTAGGATAGAACACAGATCTGCATAGCGTGACCCTACTCCTCCAAGGATGTTGGACTCTGAGGAAATCAATTACCTGATAGACTGATACTTTGGGCTCACAGGGCATGGACTGTGCCTCCTCATGATGTTCCCAGAGGCGGTCTTGAACAGGGGCAGTAATCCAAGGTAATGTCGGACATTTTGGAGTCATTTCTCCTTCTAAATTTTAGAAGGAAAACACACTCAAGGAAGAGATCACTGTAAAACTTTGTGCACGGAAGATTTTGCTCTGCTTTCAAGTTCATGAGTTTATCTGCTAGAGCTTCACATAGACTGGCAAAAGACACAAGGCAATTGGGCAGGTGACAATCACCAACGGTCAGAGAGCTTAGTGTTCATTGATGCCAATTCCTCATGGACTCCTGTCGCACAGGATATTGAGAAGGGCCACCATGGACACTGGCACATGCAGTAGGTTGCTCTGCAGGCCAGGAACATTGAGTACAGGATTCTACTTCTTTCCTAGATAGAAGAAACCAGCTTCCTTTCAGGTTGGGAAGGGATTTCACATCATCCTCAGAAAAATAGGTTGAAAGCACAACCCAAGGAAATTGTCTGGGGAGTGAGCCATCCCAGCTTTATACTCTTGACAGACCAGGGAAGAGTTTCCATGGGCAATTCAGGGCCCATGGGTCATATTCCCAAAAGTCATCCATGGAGAATTTATAGCAGAAATAGTAGATGGCTAGGAGACCTTGTCTGCAACCAAAGCATCCTAGCATCCGATCCTGCCTGATCTCAGAAGCTAGACAGGTCGGCCTGGTTAGTCCTTGGATGGGACACCACTTGGGATTACCAGGTATAGCAGGCTAGGGAGAGGGACCTGGCAATCCACTCCCCAAATAATTAGCCACTGAAAACCCTATGAATAGCAGAGAAGCACTGACATAGTGCCCGGCATGGCGCAATGTCAGGGAGTGTTTTGTTCTGTTGTACCAGAGGTTGCTGTCAGTCTGACCTAACTCAACAGTACCTGACAACAACAACAATAGATGACCATAGAAAAGATCAACATTACAAATATGTGGTAGAAATCAAAGAGGAAGAATGATGTAATGAGAGGAACAGAGGAAATGCAAAAGAAAACAGCACATGAAAGGTAAGGATAAAAAAATTACTCCTGAGGAAACTTGGGTCCTTTAAGCATATCAACAAATTTCCTTATATATATACAAGATGAAATTGGAAAAATGGATCACAATATTTTTCTCATTATTCTTTTATATTGTTAAAATGCATTGAAAATGCCAAGAGCTTGTGTTTGTATGGGTTATGTCCACAGATAAAATTTTAACAGTTGAATCTGAAAAGTTTTAAATTATTTATTAATTAAATTCCTTAAAATAGCAATTACAAGTTTAGAAAACCTTATCTCATTTTTTAAAACTAAACTAAGTAAATAAATAATAAGTTAAATAAATAAATAAATAAAAGAACCAGGCATTATGGCACACACCTGTAATCTCAGTAACTCAGGGACCAAGGCAAGGGGATCACAACATCAAGGCCAGAGGTAGAAATGTGCACCGTAGCAAGACCATGTCTCAAAATAAAAAAAATAAAAAAGGGTCTGGGGATGCTGCTCAGTGGTGGATCACTTGCCTAGCATGTGAGAGGCCCTGGGATCAACTGCGTAGTACTAAAAAAAACCAACAACAAAAAGCCTAAAGACTGACAACATTGTTTTCCATATTTGTAAACCTCTTTCATATCTATTTTAAGATAAGGTATTTGGTTTCTTATATCTGCTTCTGTGTTTTTTTGTGCTGCCATAAATGTTTTAGATTGAAGTATATGAAGAAAATCTAACCTCATACAGATATATTGTGAGAAGAGGGAAAGGGGCAATTTCATGGCCTTTTTCAGATAATTGTGCACTTTCTTTTTTAAGGCTGTGCCAAAACTTGACAAGGGAAAAATTCTAAATTGTTGCTCAAATGTGGAAGCAGGAGGCAGCACTATTTTTTGTTCTATGTTAATTTTAAATTCATTGGTCTGTCTTGCACTTTGAACGGCTCATTTACCCAAGACTGATTTTGTCAGTCATATACAGATCACTCTGAAGGTATTGGTTTTCTTAGTTATGCTGATCTTTCAAATGTTGACACATTTCATTATATCATATTAAGCCTCACATATTAATTCCACCACCAATCCCATCAGAAAAGTACTTAATAATTAGGTATTGTGAGTCTCACAGTGGTGAGCACAAGTTTTCTAAATTTCTCATTTTCATTTGAAAGGTAGAATTTTATCATGAGCAATACATATCATCAGACACTTTTTTTCTAAAGTAACAGGTTCACTTTCTTTTCACTATTAAGAAAAATCTGAAAATATCTACTTCTGAAAAACTATGGCTTTCCTGCCAATCTTTCTTCCAAGTCAAAAGGGTCCCTTATGAACAAAAGCAGCTAGTGTAGCTTGTAATTCATTTATAGAAACCACTGAATGATAGACATGCCTTCTGATATACTACAGAGCTTTTAGAACTCTTCCCATTTCAACACAGAGAATATTAAAACAGTATAGCCAGAGAGTTTTGAACTAGCAAAGTAATGATTTTTATGCTTTCTCCAGGATGCAATTAATTTTTGTTTTTGTTTCTTCCTATAGATTCCTGGCCATGAAGAACACAAAGCAACTAATAGTTTGGTGCCAGCCCCTTGACTCTGGCTCAGCCGCCATCAGTTCTATACACATTGCTGTGCCTCTTCTGCATATGACATCACCATAAAACAGGCCCAAAGCATCTGAGCATTCCTACGACTTATACTGTGAATGCATCTGGGGATTCTCAGGAACCCATAAACTGTATTTTGAGAAACATTGTTTGAGAAACTGAAGTCCTCCTTTAATTATTATTCTAATATTTCTTATTGTTTTATATTTAACTTCTCTACTCTCTCTTTCTCTTTCACTTCATGCAAGCTATGCTAATAAATATTTGGAGTCTAATTAAAAGTTTCCCAACTTGAGAGCACCTAATAACAACAATTATAAGTTCAAGAAATAGCTCGTTTTTTTTGCCATACATTTTCAGAAAATTTTTGCAATGTCAACAGTTATTTTTTACTTTATATTAATAGAGTAGCATTGAATATGTAAC
The DNA here is from genome assembly GCA_007922755.1 of Pedetes capensis. Taxonomy (NCBI): domain Eukaryota; kingdom Metazoa; phylum Chordata; class Mammalia; order Rodentia; family Pedetidae; genus Pedetes; species Pedetes capensis. Next base: position 7,752 of record VMDO01023668.1, read on the forward strand.
TCCCTGGCCTTATAACTAATTTCTGAAAACCTTTCAGTTTGGTTATACTTTAAAACGATATCTAAATCTGTATCTGCAAGTATATTGTATCACAGAAGTTTCATTCATGCATATTGTCTCTGCTTATAGGTGCCAGAATGTAACATGTACAAAAGGATCAATCCAGAAATTCAAGATAGATCCCCAAATTTTTTATTATGAATACTTGGCTACTAATTGACATAACTTTCAGTATAAACCCATCCAACTGACCCCAGCTGACAAAAAAACTGTTATATCTACTAGTTGTTTTGTTGTTATTGTTGGTTTGGGAGGTGTTTTATTTTTCTTTTTGAGAAAGAGTCTCACTGTGTAGCCCAGGCTGGCCTTGAACTTGGGATCCTCCTTTCTCAGCCTGCAGGGTCCTTATCAGTTAACTCTGAATGCCATACCATGTCATATAGTCAGAAAATGTCATGGTGTGCAGTAATCCAATAAATAGAAACTGCATCAAATTAAATAATAAAAAGGAAATATAAAGTACAAAAAACACCCTTACTAAATATTTCTAGAATTCTCTCAAATCTGGCTTAACTTGAACATATCAAGAAGATGACATTTCATTATACCTGAAAAATAAAACTACAAAGAATACTAGGAATTTTACATGTCTTAGAATTAGATTACTGTATTTTAGAATAACTTATTGATAATTAATATTATTTGTATTTTAATAAGAAGCTTATTCATTGCCAAATATGGTTGAAAATATAATAGCAATATAGTTTATGGTCTTTCTGTCCAATTTCTGCCCAACACAATTGGCCAACACCTCACATGAAAAGGTAGTGCTGTAGTATTTCAAGGTTATTGGATTGATTTGTCTTTTTCTTAAGTTCTTTTTACATACTGCCAAGCCTCTTAAAATAATACTGAGTTTATTATCCCTGAAAGGAAAAACAAAAATAATTCAAATAAAATAATTGGCATAGAAATCTAAAGTTGGCTTTGAAAACCTGTAGCTATGACAAGAATTAAATGCACTCCTGACTTACATGCATGACTTACACAGATATGGAATAAAAAAATGATTTAAATATTCCAAGATTTAGGGAACAATTATATTCCTGACAAGGAAGTATAAATACTGAACACTAGAGTAGGAAAGACAAGATGTTGACACAGTGACATTTTCCTAATGCAGTGGAACCGAGTCTTAGTGGTTAAGCAGGATGATGATAGCTACGGAAGTTACTTGTCTTTAGAAGCTGATGGTGCTGGAGAAGGAGCCAAACATTCCCACTCTGTGGACACTGTCCAGTGGAGTAGTCTAACTCCTGTGTAAGCTTAGGGGAAATCTGAGAGCAGAGGAGAAGCTTTCTGTATTTCCTATGAGGAGACTTTTGCTGTCAGAACTTGTGAGGAAACTCCACGGTAAGAATGACACTAAACCAATAAAATCAATACAAGCTGTCCACTTGATGGCAGCCCCAGAAAACTGAAGAATTTAACCTGGTGCACATATGGAAGCAAGTCTCCCATAAAGAAGTTGTGGCAGGTGGTGTTTTCCAAACATGAGTGTAACCTTTACTTTTATTCCTCTTTCTGTATTTATTAACTGACCCTGAGTCCTCTCATCAAGACATGGGGTTTGGGTTTCTTCTCCTTGAGTCTGATGAACTATGGAAGTCACATAATATAAATTTGAGACTAAGTCATAAAAGGCAAATGACTTCTTCCTTTTTCTCTGGGTTGTTCTTCTTCAGAACCCAACTGCCATGCTGTAAGGAAGCCCTAGCAACCACAAGAGACTACAGGGAGATCCTAGGCCAACAAGCTCAGCTCAGACCACAACCAACAGCAAGCAGCAACACTCAGACACACAGACATGTGAGTTGATGAAAGATATTTAATGAGTCTCAAAAATTCAAGAATTCTAGACGAAGCCCAAACTCTCATAAAGTAGAAATAAGATGTCCTTCCTTGGCCTTCTCTGAATTCCTTGTTAAAATTCAAGTCTATAATAAGATAATGATTGTTTACTCACTGAACTTGGAGTGCTTTTGTCATGCAGAATAAGTAACTGACACAGAAGGGAAGGGAAAAGAGAGTAAAGGTCAGAGCACCTTCACCCAGGAAGAGAAGTTGCTGCTTTTGAGAGAGATAAGCAAAGTGCTTAAGTACCTATACCTCATGTCAAGAAGCAGTATCAGGGTCTTCAGGCATCAGCATCAGGTAACATGACAGATGTTCTAATACCAGCCTAACTGAGCCACAGCTAACAGGTGCTGGCACATTTACATCATGTATTTGAATAGCAGTTGTTTTGTTTTGTTTTTCATTGCCATCGTGGGCTTTGATTTAAAATTAAATCATAGAAAATTAAGTCTGATTTTACTGAATTTCTAACTTTATAGAATGTCCAAAGTGATGTTGTTGTTGTTGTTGTTGTTGTTAGGTGCCATCAAATCATGTCCAACTCACAGTGACCCCCCATAGGGTTTTCAATGGCTGATTGTTTCGAGATTGTCTCTGGAGTGGATTGCCATGTCCTGCTCCCATTTTTGTGGTACTGGGAATCGAACCCAGGACCTCAGAGACTGCATAGTGGTGCTTTACCAACTGAGCTAAAGTGATATATAATGTGTATTGAAATGGACACTGCTCTGAAAAGACGTATTACACTTTGACCATTTACAAAGCTTCAAATTTTAACTGAAAATATAATTTTGAGTTTGGCAAATTGGGACCAAAGCATCAAGTCATTAATGGAGTCAACTTGAATAGAAACTGAAAGCTCTTCTTCCATTTTTTTTTTATTTTTCAATTTTCATAAAAGACACATAAAATCTACCATCTTAACCATGCTTAATTATATATTTCAATAGCTTTTTCTTCCATATTTAAGGATTCATTAGTTATATATTTGAGAACTATCTAGAAATCTAAGATACCTCACAAATGTGTTTTTAGAAAAGAACATTATTCTTTGTAAATGAAAAAGTCTAAGTTTCTGCTAGTGGCCCATACCCATCTAATAAGACTCTTCTATTGAATACTCTCTGAGTCCTGTAGTAGAAAGGTAAATAGCCTTGATCAAGTTGTATCAGAGGCACCTATCCACAAGGAAGTTAACTGCTCTGAATGGGAATTGAATCCATAGGCATAGGTTCAAAGAAGCTCAAAATATTTATCACAATCATATAGCAAATATCATCAGGGGAATGATCTCCACTAAAATTGATAAATTATCAGAATGTTATAATTAAAAATCCTGATTTATGGCAAATCCTATTTACAGTCAAATTCTAATTATCTGACATTGGCTTAATTTGTAATATATTTATGAAATTCTTACATCCAATTTTAACATAATGAAATGAAAACATTAGCTAATTATGTTGTCTGATCCGAGCAATTTCCCACTTCTGTGCATCCCAAAGGATGTCATTGCCATGTGTTCTCTCCCTGCTTTGACACTTCCAAACTTCTACTCCTCTATCACCAAATCTCTGTTCTGTTTGGTGTGCTTGGCTTGACTGTTATGACACTATTGTCTCTCAGACTGCAGTGTTGGTACCAACGACAGAAAACCATGTGCCCAGGTGAAGACATTATGGTGCCCCAAATTATCAGCTCAACAGAAATTTAAGGAACCTTGCTCTTTACGGAAAATATACATGTTGTGAGGAGATGTACTGTGATATTACCTTATAGACAACATTATGGAAGTTGAGCTCAGTGACTTCTCAAAAAATAAAGGTAACTGGGCATTCAAGCAGTTAATACATGACAGCACTGTTCTGTGACAAATTAATCATTCATGATTGTTGGAGTTCAGTTCTTAGAGAAAAAGGAAGAACCAGAGATCAGAATTCACATTTCCATTCCACCTCCCACTTTGAAAGGTGAACTTGGGCAAGAAAATTGTTCTGATCATACATTTGTCCCATTCTTACTGAAACAGGTATGGAGTGTTCTTAATATTTCATTCCTAAAATTTCTTCTGAGTCATGGATCTATTTGGCAATCTAGTAGCTCATGGATTTCTACTTTTGTTCCATTTTGTTTTCAAGACAGGGTTTCACTTTGTAGCCCAGGGTAGCTTTGACCTCACCATCCTCCTGCCTCAGTCTCCCAAGTGCTTGGATTACAGGCATGCACCACTATACACGATAGACCTCTAACTTTTTTTTGTTCTTCAGTACAAGAGGCTGAACTTAAGGCCTTGTGCATACTTTGCAAGTACTCTACCACTGAGCCATGCCCAGAGCCCCTTTCTCTATTTTTGATGGAGTCAGGGTCTTGTTAAATTATGCAGGCTGCCTCTGACCTTGAACTTGTGATCCTTCTGCCTCCACCTACCAAGTCACTGGGATTAAAAGTGGGAGCCACCAGCCCTGACGATCTCTAACATTCTTAAACATATAAAATAGCATACACAAGAGCACAGAGGAAAACAATCATATTGAAATGTAGAGTTTGGATGTGGAGAAGTTTGTTATTCTAAGCTGAGGTTGCTTCTATGTTTGATTGAGTAAAAACAGCTGAAGAAAACTTGCAGATTTAGGAGGTCAACCAGGAACTACCTGTGTTTCATTACATGTTCGTTCTTCTAAAGGCTCTTTAAGTAAAATTTCCTTTTCAGTGAATTTTTTGGTTTTTGTTTATTTGTTTAAGGTACAGTCTGTCCATGTAGCGCAGGCTGGTCTGGAACTCTAAGTCCTCCTGGTTCAGCCTCCCCAGTGCTGGGATTCCAGGTGTGCACCACCACACTCAGATTCTTCTTCAATTAATTTTCTATGTCAGTTGAGCTCTGCCACAACGTAGTAAAGGGCAACTTAATTAAAATTCAGGATTTCAGTTCTTGATGGTGTAATATGAATGGGTTAAGCTAAATGATCCTTTAGGTGGATTGTAGTGGAAAGAGAATTAGTTTTGAAGTTAAGCGTTACTTAAAATCCCTACTGCAAAGCTATTGAATAAAATATTATTTAAGAAAGTTGGGAGCCAGTTCACTGTGGAGTTATTACAAGGATCAAGTAAGATAATATAACATTAGGGTAATGCTATTTTTTCCTAATGTTGCTATACGGCATAGAGAAGGCACCAATACTGTCACCTCATATTCAGATTCTAATTTACTTGAATAGAAATACCTGCTCCAAATGTATGAAATCCCAATTACTATTTTCAAACAACTGCTTGTTCTTGAAAGTACTGTGAACACTGTGCTATGACAAGCTTGTGCGTTTAAAAGAAGAAAATCTGCCAATTTCTCGAAGTTGCTCACATCAGAAATGATGGAACGTAGGACATAAAGATTGTTGAGGAGAGAAGAACAGAAGAATCAGGAAGGGAGAAGCAGATGGTAAAAGATACTTTGTGCCATGGTGAATCACATGGATGATAAATACTTTTGAAAATATGAGGCAGGGAATCTTAGAGTGTGATGTAGGATGATTAAGTCATGAGACTCTTAGTCTGAATGATTTTATTTTCCTAGGCCAAGTGTGCATACAACACTGGTATAAGCTACAGAGCAGGCTCCATGCAGTAGCTCCAGCACATAGTGGGAGGATGGTCTCCATGTCCACGCTACCCTTATGGTTACCTTCAGCTCTGCAGACCTGAAGCCACCTGTGTCCTTCAGAAGCATAGAAACTGAGCCTTTTGTCTCACACATGAAAAATAGTTCTGATAATAGTTACTTTTCAAACTACAGACAGAGCACATCTCATTTTGCTTTTAAAGAGTCTCTCGCCTGTTAGAGTTATTTTTGGAGCACAACATTCATAACGGGAACGAAAAGGATAGTATTCCTCCAAGTCCCAACTCAACTTCAGTAGTGCTACTGATTGAACTAACTGTGTCTCTCTATATACCATAGGCAGCAGACCTAACCTCTGATGTGGTGGTACTTGAGGATGGGGCACTGCAGACATCATCAGGGTTAGATAAGGCCATGCAGATGAGGAGTACACAAAGGATTTAGCATCTTTATAAGAAGATGAAGAGAGACACAAATTTTCTCTCCACCATGGAAGCACAGGAGAAGGGGATGACTGTCAGCCAGAAGGAGAAGCTTCACCTGAATCCCACCGTGCTGGTGTCCTGACCTCAGACTTCCAATTCTGAGCTGTGAGAACATAAATCTGTTGTTTCAGGCACCTTATCTATGCAATATTGTTCTCGAAGCCTAAGCAACCTCATGCTCTTGATAAAGCCATAGGAAGAGTGTGACACAAAAAAGACCTTCCAGGTGAACTGCTAAAATTTTGCATGCTTAGGGATGAAAGAAAATGTTTATAGTAATTTAAGGTCTAGGTTAGTGAGCGTTACCATAAACTTTCCATCCAGGAGTGGTTGGAAGAACAATGATTCCCTCAAAATATTCACATGTGTATCTTTGGCGCCTGTAAATAAGATGTCTACCTATGTTTTATTGACTACACAAAGGCATTTGACTGTGTGGATTATAACAAATTATGGATAAGATTTTGGAAAATGGGAATACCAGAGCACCTAATTGTACTCATGAAGAATCTGTACGTGAACCAGGAGGCAGTCATACAAATAGAAAAAGAAAATACTGCCTGGTTTAAAGTTGAGAAAGGTGTGCATCAGGGCTGTATACTTTCACCATATCTCTTCAATTTCTATCCTGAGCAAATAATCCGAGAAGCTGGACTTTATGAGGAAGAACACAGCATCAGGATTGGAGGAAGACTCATTAACAACCTGCATTATGCAGATGACACAACTCTGCTTGCTGAAAGTGAAGAGGATTTAAAACAATTACTGATGAAGATCAAAGATCATAGCCTTCAATATGGGTTGCAACTAAACATCAACAAAACCAAAATCCTTACAACTTCACAATACACAACTTCACAGTATGCATCTTCATAACAAATGGAGAAAAGATGAGGTTGTCCAAGATTTTGTTTTGCTTGGCTCTATAATCAACAACCATGGAAACAGCAGTCAAGAAATCAAAAGACACATTGCTCTGGGAAAAGCTGTGGTAAAAGACCTCTTTAGAGTATTGAAAAGTAAAGATGTCATATTGAAGAAGAAGGTGCACCTGACTCATGCCATGGTATTTTCAGTCACATCATATGGTTGTGAAATCTGGACATTGAACAAGGGAGACAGGAAAAGAATTGATGCTTTTGAATTATGGTGCTGGAGACGATTATTAAGTATACCATGGATTGCCAAAAAGAACCAACAGATCTGCCCTAGAAGTACAACCAGAGTGTTCCTTGGCAAGACTGTGGCCTACATATTTCAGACATGTAGTCAGGAGACAGCAATCCCTGGAGAAAGAAATCATGTGTGGGACAGTGCAGGTCAATGAAAAAAGGAAAACCTTCCACCAGATGGATTGATACAGTGTCTGCAACAATGGACTTAAACATAAATAAGATCATGTACCTGGCACAGAATCATGAAGTGTTTCAAACTCCTGTGCATAGGGTCACCATGGGTTGGACTGAACTTGAAGGCACCTAACAACAACAACGAACATGGAAGAAGAGACTTTACAGACTTGATTAATTTAAAGGTCACGAGATGGGGGAGGTTATACTGGATTATCCAAGTAGACTCAATGTAATTATAAAGTTTTTGTTGTTGTTAGGTGCCATTGAGTCCAGTATGACCCATAATGACTCTTGCACAACAGAACAAAACACTACAGACACTGTGCCATGCCCACCATTATGTCAGTGCTTCTCTGCTATCCATAGGGTTTTCAATGGTTGATTGTTTCAGGAGTGGGCTGCCAAATCCTTCTCCCATTTTTATGGTGCTAAAGATCTGAGTGTGTGGGGAAAGCACTCTATGAAGTGAGCTAAACTCCAGTCCAGAAACCATTTAGTAAGAGTGAAACCAAAGAGTGAGGCACATGGGAGATGTGATAACACAAGCAGAAGTGAAAAACAGACAGACAGAAGGAAAGATCTAGAGAGACAGTGAGAGAATTGAAGATGTCATGCTACTGTCTTTGAAGATAGAGAAGAGACCAACAGAAAGGGAATACAGGATTCAGGATAGGGGGAAGGATGTATTCTCCTCTAAAGCCTCTAGAAAGAACATATCTGTGGCTAACTTCATTTTTAGGATTCCTTCCTTCAGTATTGTATGATGACAAATTTTTGTTATTTTAATCAACTATCATATTTTCTAAAATTGCAATAGGAAATTAATACAGTATATTATGTATACACATAAAATCTTTACACAAACTTGTTTCTTGCTTTTCTTCTCTGCCTGACATGTGAACAATACCTTAGAACCAAACAGAAACACAAATTGAATTTGCCATGTGTGGAAAGACATCTGCAACACAAAACTCCAGTCACTTACCTTCAAGAAAAGTCATGGAAACACAGTGGAGAATTTGTATTCCTTCCAAAACTTTTTGTCATTTATATTAAAATGTTATGAAGTGTACTGGTATATTTAAAATAGTTTATGTTGATACTTCATTTTTAATAAAATACACCATCACATTAGCATTGGAAAAATCAACAACTTTTAAATAGTTGATAGCTCATCTTTGTTGGTTAACGCAGTGTCAAGATTTAGATATCTCAAGAAGCACAGAAATTTAAAGAGAGATGGTTTGATAATATTTTGTCAGTGTAGAAGAGGCTGGGGAAGAGGATACAAAAAATGGCATTGATCTGTCCATATTGAGTCCTTGGCATTATGACTTTCTAACTGGGGGATCTTGGAAAATTAACTGCCTCTTCTTTGCCTTAGTTTACTAAAAATTATGTATACTAGTACTGGTTAAGTTTCTCTTATCTGAAATGTTTGAGACCAGAAATATTTTAGATTTCAGATATTTTTAATATTGAAATACTTAAAAATATATAATGAAACATCTCATAACTGGAACCTAAGTTTAAACAGAAATTCACTTTTATTTTATATGTAACTATATACATGTTATTGTTGTTAGATGCCATCGAGTCGTGTCTGACTCATAGCGATCCTCATAAGGTTTTTAATGGCAGATTGTTTCGGGATTGCCTTGGGAGTGGGTTGCCACATCCTTCTCCCATTTTTGTGGTGCTGGGAATCGAACTCGGGACCTCAGAGACTGCAGAGTGGCTCTCTACCAACTGGGCTAAATCCCAGCCCAACTATATACATAGCCTGATGGTAATTTCATAACATATTCTTAGTGTACCTGCATTTTACCTGTGACTCAACACATCATGTCAGGTAAGGAAGGTTCCAATTGTGGTGTCATGCTGGCATTCAAAATGTTTCAGATTTTGAAGCATTGCACATTTTAGATTATGAATGTTCAGTCTGTACAACCTCTTGAGATTGTTGGTGCTGCTGTTAGGTGCCATTGAGTTGACTCTGACTCATAGCACCCCTACATACACCATAACAAAACACTCTCTGACACTGTGCCAAACCCAGCACTATGTCAGTACTTCACTGGCATTCATAGGGTTTTCAGTGGCGATATTTTTCAGGATTGTTTCCTGAATGGGCTGCCAGGTCCTTCTCCCATTTTTGTGCTCCTGGGATGGAATCCAGGACCTTGGAGATTGCATAGTGGCACTCTACCAACTCAGCTAAATTCTAGCCCCCTCAAGAGATTAGAAGAAACAGATGTAAAACACTAAAAACACTATGTGGCACATGATAATGACTCTGCCAATATAAGCTATGGAGGATTACTATGATGATAATTATCATTCTTGCTATCCCCACTAAAGTAAGTAAATAGGCTAGAAACCTAAGAGCTCTTCCATTATGACAATAATGGTTGCAACATTACAATGGCCAATAGCATGGAGCTATTCTATTATATTCTGTAGATTACCTGCTTAACTTTACCAACCTGATATTTACAATCCTATTGACAAAGCTATTGCAAAACAGTACGCACTATGACACATTCTTCTTTCATTTCACTGGTTCCGGTTCAATAGCATGCAATCATTAAAATATAAATTTTCAGAAAAGTGAGTTTTCAGAGGCTGTTGGCATTTACATTCCCAGTGAATAAACTGGAATCATGTTTGGGCTTGTTAGTTGAATATCCTTAAACTAATAAGTAGATGAGGCCTTTTAAATCTGGTTGTACACATTGATCTATACATTCAATCTCTAAAAAATCACTTTTATTTGAACCAAGCATTAATCATGTCAAAACTTGTTGAATTGGTTACATGGATATATTCTTCATTAAGAGTTCTTAATATCACATTATGTTTGTGAAGCTTCTCAAATGTGTCAGAAAATATGCAGTTACCAAGCCACTTTTATTAAACTTTTAATAAATAACTAAATTGATTTTCACATGAAACAATTATGCAGCACATAAACATACACATGATTTTTTCTTAATATATGTTACATATATTTAACATATATTTACACATAAAATATTTATAGTATCTGTTTAGTATTTCCAAAGCATGAGAAGAAGCTGAAAGTTGAATTTATACAGCAAGCTAGATGGTATTCAAACTGCCTACCTTATAGTGATATGCTTGAATGTAAATGAATACATGTAAAGTTCTCCTTAGAAAGACATTTCCAGTGTTCTGTCAGAAATAGCATTGACATTTGTATGAACAATAGCTCTAAATTCCTTCAGTATTGACATAGATACAGTAAGCTATCACCTGATAATTGCAACATGTACTCCAAATATATAATTACCTAAATAATTTGGGCCTGGGATTTCGCTCAGTTGGTAGAGCGCTGCTCTGCAGTCTCTGAGGTCCTGGGTTCAAATCCCAGCACAGCAAAAATGGGAGAAGCATGTGGCAATCCACTCTCAAGGCAACCCTGAAACAATCAGCCACTGAAAACCCTGTAAGGTTTGCTATGAGCCAGACATGACTGGATGGCACCCAACAAAAACAACAACAACTAAATAATTCAGTAGCCAAAGTACTTGACTAAAGAAATTCATTGCTGAAGGTTTTGAAAACAAATATAGACTACTTATCTTATATTTCCAAATTGATAGTATTAATTAAATGTGGCCCTTCATTTGAATATCATTTATGTTCGCATCTAATGACTGTTTAATTTACTTGATTTAATTTTCCTTACCTCCCATTAGAGTGCATAGTCAAATGGGCTCATTCAGGTTGAAAAATGCTCTGTGCATATTAGGTATGAGTTCCTCAGACTTTTTAAAATTAGATTACTCTAATGTGTTATTTAGTCTGTGCTAACAGGCTTAATTTTACTATGTCATAGCTAATTTCCAACATAGTACAGGTTAGAAAACAACTGATTTGTTTCTTCAGAGGCTGAAAGAGAGGCAATGGACATCATGGCGGAACTAATACCTGTTCCTCAATTCCAGCCTGAAGCTTTGGTTTTAGTGACAAGTAGATATTAGTATTATTTTCACATAGGTACAGAATATTTGGTTGGCTTAACTCTTTCAATAATTCAATAAATATTTACAGAGGGCCTTAAAAGCCTAGCATTATTTCAGTTATTGACCTTATAAATAACTATTTTATTTGTCATATTTCACAGAGAGAAAATTGGAAAAGTGATTTTCATATGGCACACTTCCTTTTATTGGCCTATTATTACTTTGGCAAAGAATCAGTCCTCAGAAGGCCATAAAGAAATGATCCAATTGTTTTCATGTCTTTGAAATGCCTTATAAAGTTTTTATTCCAATATTTGCATTTATAGATACAAGGGGAAATAAAGACAGCATTTTGTATTATACTATTCAGATTCTGGTCTGCCATGAGTATCTGGGAAAGAAAAACTTTCAGAGGTGAGAATCCCTGAGTGAAGAAAAAAGTGAGAAATAAAAAGACACTCTGGGCAGAGTATAAGGTCACGTGATTTACAAAAGCCACCTGCCTTTCTTGATGATTCCTAAAAACAGAGGGTTGGACAACAGTTGTCCATTGTGACCTTTAATAATACTAGAAAGGGTTCTTTGAACCAGAATGATACATATTTCTTAAAAGAATAGAAACATCCCTTGGGAATGACTGACATATGATATTAGAACCATATGCAGGTTATTAAATGAGTAAATCAGAAATACATATAAATTTATATACACAGTATCTGTGTATCTATCTATCTATCTATCCTTCCAGTCATCTATTAGAATCTGCAACGTATTGATTCTAGGAACTTCTGAGAATACTGAAATCCATAGGTGCTCAAATTCCTTATATTTAATGCTATAGTATTTGCACACAACCTACATACATCCCTAGATTAATTTTAATATCTAATATCATGTAATCACTATGTAAAATGATTGTTCTACTATATTGTTTAGGTAATAATGACAAAAAAGGTCTGAACCTACTCAGTACAGACACAACTTTTTGGAGTGTTTTGATCCACTATGAATCTGTACATGTGGAATCCCTGAAGAAGGACATCATGTTTGGGAGAATGGGAGGTCAACAAAAAAAAAAAAAAAAGAAAGTCCTCCACTAGATGGATTGACACAGTGTGTGCAACAATGGGCTTAAACATAAAAAAGATCATGTGCCTGGCACAGAATTGGTGAGTGTTTCATTTTACTGTACAGGGTTGCTATGCATTGGAGCCTACTCATCAGCACATAACAAAAACAAAAACATTAATAACAACAACTTTACATCAAAGTATAGGTAATAAAGTGACTATTATGAAAGACTGCATGTGGATTGGATTCTTGGTGGAGAGAGCTTTCTCTTGCACACGTTCAATCTGCATGTGATTTTAATCAGCATCTGATTTTGTAACCCCTTAAAACTGTTGAAAGGATGTAGATTAGAACTGAGTGTATATATACATATTATTTTATTGTCTCCTTAAACTAAGTTGGTTATTTTGATTTGTGAAGAGAATGAAAAATTATTATATGAGGTATGCATGGATAAGACCTTTTTAATAAGGAGGGGAATCTTTTTTTTTTTGCTGCTTTAATAGAAACTGAACAAGAGATTCTGCTAAGGCTAATTGACATCAGTTCTAGGGTGTTATTAGTGCAATTTCCACCAAGCACCATGTTGCTAAGCCTTGTGTTGTGCCAGCCATTCATTATCATTTGAAAACTTGCTCTATTCTGTAAAATATGGGATTAGTTCAAATTAGACTGATAGCTACTATTTGAGTGTTAACATATACTATAGTATCCACCTCAATTAGCATGAAATTTTAGAGATACTGATCTTTTGTGCTATACGTATAAATATCAGGCCAACAGAAAAATTTAGTAAAAGCCTTCAGATATTTTACAGTTAAATCAGAATAGCTTTAAAAGATTAATTTGATTTCTGCTCTTATAAAATTTACTCAAAAGCATAATTCAGTATGCTATTTTCCTCTAGAAATTGGATTTTTGTATTGTTGTTCTCTTAAGAAAGTTCGCAAACTCTAGATAAATGCTATATATTTCCATACACTGCCTTTTATGTCTCAAAATGTCTACTTTCTGAAGAGATTAAGGAAACGGCTTCTTCTTCTAGCATATTATTCTGAAGTCTGGACTGCACAGACCCTAGGTCGAAGGAGCGTAAGGCAGCAGGACACTTCAATTAATAAGACAAGATAAATATTGGAGTACTTTAAAGCTTCATCTCTCATAAAGATTTAGAGAACTATCATATGTTATGTAATGACTTCATTTTCATAATCATCATCTGAAATTCCCTTCAAATTAAATATATAGATAGATATTACACGTATATATATTTTACTTGACATGTCTTCCCAAGGAAACAATTACTTTAGTGGACTTAATGGCCTTCCTCCTAGCTGATAGAGCTGTATAATGTTCGCCATCCTGCTATTAAAATATTCTAATTAAATCAATCACCCTGGTCCCATCTGTTACATACTGATCTCAAGCAGAGAAGCTGCTGGAATCTCTCCAGGGCAGTGAATGTACTTAGCTGCTTTCATGGCCCATTGGATGTCACACGCAGGAGGACCTTGTTCTTGGTTTGAAATTGTAACTAAAGTTGTGAGTATACAATAAACCCCAGCGAAGGCTATGGAGATTAATTCAGTTCTTCTCTCAAATACTCAGCATGCTTGCAGAGTACAAATAGTCCCAGTCCTTGTCACTGTTCAGCCATCTACTCCTCACCAGAGTCTAGGACAGAGGCAGAGGGGCATCCCTGGACATCTTCCCCAGTTCTATTGTCCACGGGCAGACTGATCCACCAATCAAAGCTGAAGCTGGTCATGGTTCCAGAATCCCACTCTGAAGTCATATCTGTAACTGGAGCAAATCGTGGGACCTGCATTCATTGTTTCCCAACCAATTTGCTGGTTTTCAAATTTTTAATTTCTTAGAAATTGGCAACGATTTGATAGTAGAGTAAGCCATAAAACTCCATGTGTATAATTTTTTTGTTAAAAGACGATAGGAACAATGGTTTTGACATGTTAATTAAGAGAATTTGGCTGAAAAATGTAGCAGTCTATTTCCATAATTGATAGGTGAGAAAACTGCATTTTTCAGCCCTGTTTGGCTCATGAAATGCCAGATGTCTTTTGTAAGGAAAAAAAACACTTATTTTTATCACTGTGTTTTAGTAATTATGTGGGCAAGCCTATCTGACACTACTGAACCCTGAAATGTACATCTATACACCATTAATTGTGAAGAAGCTTCATTACACAGCTGTGGTAATTTGAATCATATCTTAGGTTCTTTTGGGCATGGAGCAGGTCATGAAGTATAAACAAATTAATACACATATTACTTAAACAGTAGCCATATAACTTATCTATATGTACAGATACAAAAGAGCATACACTCTTTTTTCTCTTATCTCTTTAAATATTTCAACTATTTGCTTTATTCATGTAATTTTAATAATAACTGTGTCTACCTGATGTCAAAGCAAAATTCAATCCTTCTAAGAGAAAAGTGTTTTTAGCTCTTAGAACTGGGTCTTTGAGTATTCACGTTCTTCTACACAAATTATGAGATTCTTAGTATCTATTACCTTTCTCCCATGGCTTTTGTCCACTTGGCTTCCTTTCCTCTCTTTGTCTCCTCTCACACGTATCTACTGCTTCTCAGGATGTCCTATCCCCCTGGACTGATCAGTACCCAGAATGAATGTGCAGCTTAATCCTATGCAGAGCTCATTCTAAGTTTCTTGGCCCATTCACTTTCCTGCTTCCCTAAGTCAACCACTTCAAATCTTCTCTCTCTTCAAATCCCTCCCCTCTCCCTCAACCCTCACTGATGGCTGACATAGCTTCCTGCTTCACTAGGGAGAGGCGTGTGAGTGGGGCAGCATATCCACATGCTCCCAGGCAAAACACGTCCAAATGCACAGCTATAACACATGCATATGGCAGGTACAACCACATCTGCCACGTCCTCCCTCCTCTGTGTGAACACAGAGCTTTGTGAGATTTTACCCATCTTGGGTCAGCAAGTGGATCTTTCTTTGTGTTTTTAGCAATTTAGTATTCTGTGGGGAGAACCGAGTGTCATCTGGCGTAATTTTCTTCACACAGGTCTTCACAGTAGCTGTTAAGATGATGATGGGCAGGATCATAGGGAAGGACAGATGAGCTTTCGGATGGCGGGAGACCAGCATAAAGATGAGAACACAGATGTCGCTGAAAATCTAACAGAAGGTTCAACTTCTTGCTGGGTTGTAGAGTTGCCTGATAATCTAAAGAAAAATGCTACCTGGTCCACCATCATTATAGTGATATTTGTGAGTTCAAAAGAAAATGAAGACTCCCTCAAATGAAGCTGAGACCCACTGTAATGGAAAACAGTTATGGTTTTTCTGCTTGTTCATGACCATTATCAAGAAGATGCTGGTTGGTTCATAGAAACAGGTGAGGCTACATCTGTCAGTCTAAACAACTTGGGCTGGCTTTTACAAACTATAATTTTGTATAATTCAGTTAGTGTGGGGGCAAATTGAGGCTCTCTTCACAGGGCTACCTGAGTGGAAGAGCAAGATGTGCACTTAGGAGAGAAGACTTTAAGATGCTTTTGATGTCTTCAAGTTGGAAAAATACACAGAAATTTGGTTTAGGAAGACTTGGAGGATGCTTGGAAATCATAACTAGAGAAGCTGAGGGTTCCAGAGACGCCATTGGAAATCATCCTTTCTGTCTTATTGTGTCAGAAGACCCCTTAATCAAAGTTATTTAACTATGATCTTTTGTTACTGGAAGTCTAACCATTATCAACCCTTGATGGGGCCTGGTTGTTCTTCTAATCTTGTAGATTCTTCTCATGATGTTGACTCCATGGCTGTGTATGAGTTAGAACATTTTGTTCTTCATCTTTCTCCATATGGTTATCTATGAACATTTTCTCCTGTCACAACTAAGAATATACTAAAGGAAATAAGTGAAGCTCTTGAAAATGGAGACACAAAGATTGAATAAGGAAACCCTCAGGAGAAAAGTATAAAGGAGCAGAGATAAAATGTCTGTGATTGCATTGAAGAAGTACTTCTGTCCTCTTATAGTATACTGGAATCCCAGTGAGGAATTCTAAATGAACAGTCCACATTAGAAATCTCCTGTATGTATGACAGTCAATTGAAGCTTCACATCAACTGTGAAGTCTGTTAAAATGTATTTTGATGCCAGACACAGTGACACACACTGGTAATTCCAGCAACTTGGAGGCTGAGGCAGGAAGATCAAGAGTTCACGTCCAGGGGAAGCCTGCATTATTTTGATCAAAATATTTAAAAATCTAAAAAATGGTCTAGGGATGCACCCCAATGGTTGAACAATTATAAAGTATGTGCGAATCTCCGGGTTCATTCTACAAGTACTACAAAAATACAAAAACAAATAAATACATACACAAATAAGAACATAAAAAATAAATATTATAAAAGAAAATAAAATGTATTTTCATAATTATTGTTAAGTGCCATTGGGTTGGGTCCTACTCATAGCGACCCTATGTGTAATGATAGAAACGTTCCCCATCACATGCCATCTGGCACTATGTCAGTGATTCTCTGTTATTCATAGTTTTCATTGGCTGACTTTTTTGGTGGGGAGTGGGTTGCCAGGTCCTTCTCCCAAGCCTGCAGCACCTGTTGTTCCCAGGTGGTCTCCCATCCAAGTACTAACCAGGCCAGACCCTGCTTAGCTTTGGAGATTTGACGGGATCAGATGCAGAGGAGGTACCGCTACAGGCATTTTGATGTATATATGAATTTATACTTTTAAATGATGACCAAATACAGAGTCTAGAGAAGGTGTTTACTGTTCCTAACCATGTATCATATTTTCACAGAGAAACCAAAACAATTCCATTTGCTAAACAACACTGTACCATGTTCATAACACACATGATATCGAACAAATAACACACATATTATATCAAACAAATCTGCCTTAAAAATTCAGAAAGAAATGTTGTTTCTTAATGGTACTTATAAACGCAATACATGGATTTTTATTTGGGAGGAGTATTCTTGATTGGCAGTACTTCAAGAAAAAGGTAGCACAAGAAGAACCCTTACCCTAAAGAAGCAACTATGAAACCACATTTTGTGGATTAAAAAAAAAATCCATGTCTTAAAAGAGCCTTTCAGAATGCAGTGTTACTTTTCTGACATACTAAGAAATTATAAGATTGATATGCTGAAAATAATTCAGTCAGTCACTATCATTATTACTAATTATTAATACCATTTGCACCAAATTTCCAAGAGCCATATAAGGCTTTGAATAAGAAATGAATAAGGCATAGACTTTTCACTAAGTTTTTATTTTTTATTTTGTTAATATCTTTATTTATATGACTAATATCAACCCAGGAGAGAACATCTTAACTGGCAAATTCCACGGCTCTAAAAGTAAAACTAGAGGTGATGAAAATTAATGCTCACAATTGTCTGGAGAATAAAGGCATTTTCCAGAACATTGAGTAAGCTCCACTCAGGCATAGAGTGATGAATAAAACTTTGGGGCTAGAGTGTGACATATATAAACATGATCATAAAATCAAGAAAAGAGTGAAGTGGGTTGCATGAAACTGAGTTTCCATAAAGATTATATTTACATTTTAAAGATCAAAAGTAAGAAAATGAGCCCAAAGTATACTTGATTCTTTTTAATCTTAGGTCTCTAGAGAAAAGAAAAAATAAGTCTCCCTGAAAATTCAAAATCACAAACCACCCCCATGTAGGCTTTAAGTGTAAATTCATGTTAATCTGTGTTTTCTAAAAGTCCTTAAGCAGAATGGAGGCCCAGGGTATGAGGATGGATGCCAGGTGCCCTGAGGCTGAAGAAGGAGGCGGACAGATCCAGGATTAAACAGATTGGGAGTGATTGGAGGATTTACTGACGGAAATGTAGTAAAGGGCCACAGCAAGGTCAATTGGATACCAGCGATTTGGGCCAGAAAGAGGGGTATGTGTGTCAGGCCAACAGTGACTTCATTTTGGTTGGAATGTGCTGGTTTATCATGGTACCTGGCATCCCTACAGCCACTGTCAAATCTTGAAGCCCTTCATGATATTCTAATGGTTTTATCAATTTGTGGTTTTCTGGGAAACTACACAGGAAAATCCAGCTAAGCTTACTCAGAGGTGACTATGGTGGGTACAGCTCAAGATGATTGCAGTCTTGGCAAGCTGTGTCCAGACAATCCTAGTTTCAGATTGTTATAACTTTTGGGCATTCTCAGATGTAAGGCTAGTCTTTTAGAAACAACTTAATTTCCAGGTAGGCATCAACAACTTCCATCAACAGCCGGGGAGGAAGTCATTGGGACTCCAGGGGGAAGATAGGGGCCCCATGGCAGCCTGGAGTCCTGGTGGGAGCTGGCAGAGAGCAGGGCAAATCCAGGCTGGTGGAGATCAGGTGCCAACTATAAGAGGAGCAGGTTTAATATGTTTTAGAGAAAGTAATTATGAAAATATGCATAATGTTTCAGAAATAAACAGAAGGTTTTGTAAAATAATGAATATCTAGAATGAAAACAGTGACTGGAAAATGAAAAGCAACAGGTCAGACCGATCAGGACAATGAGATTTCCAAAACTATCAGACTTCATGTCAAAGAGAAAAGCATGTGGCACTTGTAAGAAATGATAAATTGCATGGAAAATAGAAAGAATCATTTTATCATTTTAAATTAATTTGCCACATGGAAAAAAGCCAGGGAAAGAGGAAGAGAGGTGTTATTCAAGAAACAGTATCTGAGGTTCACAGCTAAAAGACCATGAACGTCAGAACAAGGAGGCATGGAAAATACAAATGACATGAAACCCACACATAGGCATTCTGTGGTGAAATGTAAGAACCCTAAAGAAAAAGAGAAAGAAGTCAACTGAGAAAATTCATAGAGAAAAGACAAGTCACTTACAAGAAGAAAAACACAAGGCTGATAGCGGAGTAATTTCCAACTACAAGGCAAGCCAGAGGACAGTGATATCAGAATTTGATCTTTTAAGAGAAAATAGATATCAACAAGATTCAAAGCTCAAATCATAATAAGTTTTAAATTTTCTGGTATCTAAACCCCAAAGTGTTTTTCACCAATATGCCTTCATTCATAGAGAAGTACCCAAAATAGGCCGAGTGCTTTTGCATAAGCTGAAGCAGGAGGATCACGAGTTTGAGGCCAGAGGCAGCCTGAGTAACTTAGCAAGACTTTGTCTCAAAATAAAAAATAAAAAAGGACCAGAGGTGCAGGTCAATGGTAGAGTGCCTGCCTACCACATGTGATGTGAAGTTCTGTGTTCAATCTTCCAGTACTGTCAAAAGAGAGAGAGAGAGAGGAGAGAGAGAGAGAGGGAGGGACAGAGAGAGAGAGTGCTAAAATAATGAAAGAATTACTTCTGGAATAAGATTTCTAAATGTAATTTTAAGGCATATGCACTGAAACACTTGTTGAAAAAAGATTTTAATTTAACTACACATGTAAATCCCCAACATGTCTGTCAGCTTGTCAGGCTGTGGGGGCTTGGATGTTGCTGGGATGCTGAAAGCGATGCCATTGGTACCTAGAATACCACCAGAGTCACCCTTCATGGACAGGTTTCAGCTGAGATTCCAGACTAAGAGAGACTAGGGAGAAGGACACAGCAGCCCACTCCCAAAACAATTAACCATTGAAAACTCTATGAACAGCAGAGAAGCACTGCTAAATAGAGTGCTATAAAATGAGACTGGCAGGCTGGCACATATTCAAGAAGTGACTGAAGAAGAGTTGCCTTCTCAAAGAAGAATCGACCTTAATGATGGGAATGGAGTAGAGCACCTAGAACCTCCATTTGCTGATGTGGTGTGACTCAAAATGAGAAGAAACACAGTGACTGCAACAATGAGATCAGACATAAAATGATCATGCACATGGCACGGTGCTGGGGAGAATTTCCTTCTGCTTGGACATAGGGTCACTATGAGTCAGATGACTCAAAGGTACCTAACAACAACAACACATGTAAATGTAAACATCAGTTCTATGTCACTTTATATAATATCTAGTTTGAGAAATTATATTAAAGCAAGCACAGTATGGATTAGACAAGAATACCCAAGCGTCCGTGATAAATTTTTCATTGAATGTAGAATGAACAAGAGCTTGATGGGCACCAAGACGCCACAGAGGAAGATAGGAACAAGAGTTGTTCAAAGTCTCAGCCTTTTTGGGTTTATAATGGGAGGATGGAAGAAACAATCCCCAGTGACTGACTCCACAATTAGGAAATGTAAATTCCTTGTGAAGCAACACAAACAAACCTAAGTCAAAGTGCCTTTACAATTGGAAGTCCATGTGGTCTTTTATACGTTTCAAAAATATGAAGAGGTAGCAAAGAGACAAAACTCTCTACTTAGCGATTGAGAATAAAAGTTCTTTACATCCTTGGGCCCCTTGACAATCTTTGCTCCCGCTTCTCATTAACATACTTTTACTCTTTCATTTGCTCTGGTCTCATTAAAGGTAAAAGAAGCGTTAAGCCTCATGTCACAGTGCAAGTTTTTGTTTCAATGTATTTATTTAAAGAAGTCAGAAGGGAGGAGAATATTATTCCTCAGCTTAATTTCACTTTGAAAGGAGAGCTCAGACATCACATGCTAATGTTCTCAGCTTCCTAAACAAGTCCCCTTTGAACACTAAAAGCATGTCTTTGTCAGGGGTTCATCTATTATGGTTTTTCTCTCTCCATCAAAGGAATAGAAAAAGATGTTGACTTTCTTTTGATTTTAATTTCATATTGTATCAACTGCTTATCAGAAAAGCTTTTTAGGGAAAATTTTATTTTTGCAAATATGTTCAAATAAGAAACAGTCATGTAATTAATTTATCTCCTAGGAAGATGAGGTCTGCAAATTTTATTTATAATGAGACAGAGGACAAAGAATAATAAACAAGATTAGTTATTTCATTTGTAACTATTCAAATTGTCTCCAAAAGTTTGCGTTTATTCCTGTTCCTAGTAGCCTCTAGCCACAGAGACAATAAAAGAGGCATGTGCACTTGTTCAATTTATTGTATCTTTTAAAGTTTCATCTTGTGATACAATAAAAATTGTCTTTGCAGCCCTGACCTTTTCTGGTTTTATGAATACAGCCCCTCATGTGAAGGGCTGCCTTGATTCTTACATCAACTCAGCGTTCTTTGTTAGAGAACCTTTTCAATTATTTTTATTTTGTTTTGTTTGTTTTTCAGTACTTGGGGGTTGAATCCAATGCCTTTCACATATTTTGAAAGTACCTTACCACTGTGCTATGCCCACAGTCCATTTTTTATTTCTTTTATTTGGAGACAGAGTCTCACTAGGTTGTGCAGGCTGCCTCTGTCCTCGCACTCACAATCCTTCCTCAGTCTCCCAAGTCATGGAGGAAAACAAGTGTGTGCCACCGATCCTAGGTGATACCTCTTTAAATTCTTGAAGAGTTTCATCTATTGATTTTACCTCACCTTCACTGGAAGAAAGAGTATTATTTCTTTCTGCTATCTCTATCATTTTCTACTTCTTTTGTCTTACATTCGCTTCACTCTGTGCCTCTTGACTCTGTGTGCTTCAAGATAGGGTCCTTGGTCATCCATTTCTCTCCACCATGTATGTCTTCTGTGAGCTTGTTTCCTGGCAAAAACCATCTCTCAACAATTATGTGATGTACAAAATGATTATAGGGTTCTTAGGAAATTCTTAAAAGGCAAGAAATGACGAGCAAACTAGGTCTAAACCTAATCCGTTATCATAGACTCTTTTGAACATCTAAATGTTATAACTTATCAAGCTTGACCACAGAATTATGAGACTGGACAAACATATCTGATACTGAGAATAAAGCAGCTCGTCAAGATATTAGACAGGGTTTATGTTTATTCTCTATATTAACTTAATATTTTCAAAAATATCATAAGCAAACTCCATATTAAGCGATTCATCTACAATCTTTTCTTCTTTTACTTCATCAGGATTCTTGACATTGACTGAATCAGTTTGGATAATGACGACAAATTTAAAGACCGGGATTGTAAAAAGACTTCTGCCCCTCCTTCCCATTTAAAAAGGTAGAAAGAGAAAAGAAAGAAAGAAAGAAAGAAGAAAGAAAGAAAGAAAGAAAAGAAAGAAAGAGAAAAAAAGAGAAAAGAAAAAAGGAAAGTCCTAGACTTCATAGTTCTCTCACTTCTTGACGCTACCAAAATATTAACTTAATCAGCCTCGGAGTAGCTGAAGAATGACCAACTTCACCACTGATTCTCCTAATTGGTGTTGAGTCCTGCTGTGGAAATGTCTACAAAATTTTCCTTTTGTTTTAGCTTTGTCTTGAAACGTTTATAACACAGTGGCAATTAAAATTAATGTCAACTTTTCTTATTTTCAAAAGTCAAGGAAAATCACATATTTTAATAATTAAAATGTGTATTATTATTTGTTGTGCTGTATAAATCTGGATAGTTGGACAACCTTCTAGAATCAAAATTCTTTTAAGCAGAGGAGGAATGTCCCCTAAGATAGTTTATTCTCATTTGGCTATATAACACATAATAACAAATAAATTCCATAGTTTTCTGAGGTTATTAACAATTATCAATACATTACTTGTAATGATGCCCTTGTCACTTATAGAACTATTATGATTGCATAATTACCACATAATTATCACTGCATAATTTATAAATAATACTTCAAGACATTATTCTATGTAGTTGCTTTCTGTTAGGACATTACCAATGTTATAACAAATATAGAATAAATAAGAGAATTAGGAAGCTGATACTATTAAGAAAAGTATATAAGATGGCGTACTAAGTAGAATGAATTACTAATACTTGAGTAACTTCACTGAGCCTTTAGTAGCCATGACACTTGTATGGAGACCATGATTTCTTTCACTCCTCAGCAGACCACAGTCAGCCCTGCATTGCATTTCTGTCCCCTTTTATCTTCTCTCCAATTTTTCTTTTGGCTTTCATCTCATATTTATATTTA
>VMDO01023669.1:0-31160 GCA_007922755.1 Pedetes capensis
ATTATAAAATTAGGAAGCTCAATTTATCTTCATTGTGCTCACTAGATTCAAAACATTGTAGCTTTTAGAGAACTCAACAGGCATGTTTCTGGATATTTTCAATTCAAAAGGCAACAGTAAAGGATAGATAATGGACTTTGGGGGAGCCATACAGATCATTGTTTTTGATCTATTCCTTTGTAGCTGTATAAACCTATACAACATTCTTCTTTGTAATGTTGGTAAGGAGATGGCAATATCTTCCGGTTGTTGTTATGGGTTCATGACAGTGCCAATTATGGAAAGATCATGTAATAAATATCAGGGAATTTTTAGTCTTTCTGTTCATTTTTATTTTTATACTTCTCAGAAAATATTTTGAAAATTTTTCATTGAATACACGTCTAAGCACTGAACATATTTGTTTCAATATACAAAATTTTAAAGTACTATTCTTTAACCAACTCATGAGTTTAGTTGGTGATAAATCAAAAGTAAAGTGTTTTTCAATATCCTGAAGCAGCACCTTGAATTTATAAAAAGTTGAAGTTTAGTTCCATCTATAGTATACGGAATAAAGCGTTTTCTATTCAGACTAATAGCAAGGTCATCGAAAGCAGGCATACTGCTGCTTAGTTCTTTCTATTCTCCTGCCCCTGTGGATGGGGAGGTAGGGAGAGTGGAGTAGTCACTAGACATCTTTCTTCATAGAATGATGTCATTCAAAGAAATTCTCATATAAAATGACACTTAACTGACATGAAAAGTTAAAATGCTGTTTTAAGTGCTGTCAACAGCATTTTCAAGAATTAAAGAAAAGCATATTTCTTTTTGAAAAGCACTTGTTGAGTACATTAAATTCAAAATGACCTTTAAGCAATTACAGAAAAAGGATAATCATCTGCAATTTGTATTATATCTCCTGATACAAGGTTCTGATTATTTTGTTGGTGATCAGTATGTGCTATAGTTTGATCACCTGTGTCTATCCAAAATTCATTTGTTGGGAAATTAATCCCTAATGCAACAGGATTAAAAGGTAGGGCATTTAGTAAGTGATTAGATTCTGAGGACTCCCTGATGTGGATGCAACCAATACCTTACTAAAGAGCTTGAGAGGATGAGTCTTCCCTTTCCATCCCCTCTGCCATGTAGGACTATAACATTCTTTTGCTCTAGAAGATGCAGCAATAAGGTGTCCTCTGGAAGATGAGAGCAAATCCTCATCAGACACTAAATATGCCAACCTTGATCTTGGACTTCCTAGCATCCAGAAATGTGAGAAATCAATCTTATTATTTATAAATTATCTACTCTAAGGCATTTGGTTATAGCAGTAGGAAAAGACGATGGCAGCATGGGACATGAATTGCATAGAATTCAGAAGAGAAACCAGGAAAAGGTGAATGAATGAATGAATAAGTACATGAATGGAAGGATGAATGAAAAGATTTCACACCACACCCCCTATCACTTCACTTCAATTCATACTGAGTAAGACTGATAGCTCCCATCAGGGCTTCACTATCTATTTATCTTTAATATATGCATTTATGTACAAGGATACTAAGTAAATATACACATACATCAACAGATATACCATGTGTATTTTTTGGTTAAATTTCTAATGACTAAATGTTGAAATTAACATTTATCCAAAAATATACCAAAGTCAAATATTCCATCATAGAACGAACTTATTGTACTTTGTGACATGAGAGACAATATAAAATGAAAATCAAGGAACCAGGAAAGTGGGGACAATTCAAAAGGTCTGAATGTATCGAATGTTATCGAGTGAGAACAGGAAAACAAGAATGCTTCTTTTTTGCTTTACACTGTAATTTTTCATCACCAATTCAGAAGACTATATAATAATACCTTTAACTCACCTCCAAGCCCAGAATTCCATGTCCATGTCTGGACCCTAGAGGAATATTTGTGTTTGTGCACTAGGTAATAAGTACAAGAAATTTACCACAGAAATGTTTGCAGCAAACAATGAGAAAAAATAGTGGTCATGAATATCCACTGATGGATTAATCTACAGCTGTGAATACTTTGGTAAAATTTTAGAAATATTGTATGGAGTGCAAAAAAGCAGGTAGAAATCACATGGCCATATATACATGTAGTTATGAAAAACATACCAAACATATAGTTCATGAATATATACACATACATATATACGTATATAGTTAAAGATTAAAATGGTTTCCTGTTGAGACAGATAAAGCCTAAGACTGCTGAAAAGACTGAAAATTAAACTTTTAATCATAATCATTTCACAAAAATTTGAAACAAGGTAATACCAACAGGTAAACATGCATATACTATATTGTCCTGTTAATTTTCTGTACATTTTAAACCTTGAAATAAAACTCAAGGAACTGTTAGTAACTTTGTCTCTCTATTTCAAAAAATGAATCAAACATTCAGATTCTGTCATAAACATTACTTCCACTATTTGCAAATTTTAGAATTTTCAGTTAAATGAAGAGTGATAAATAGCAATTATACAACAAAGGATGCTGCTATTTCTTTTATCAAGTCTAAGAAGAAAACTTAATTTAAAAATAAAGCTAATCTTTTTATGACTACTAAGATTCAAATGAGCCTGAGACCATGTCAATGTATGTATGATTAAAAGAAATATAGGAATTGAAGGTATAGAAATAGCAAATGAATGACTTTTAAGATTTTTGATCACAAAACCACTAATCTTTAAAAATTAAAACACTGTTAGATAACAAGGACTGCATTGCATCATTTTTGTTTTTCTAAAGAACAACTAAAAGTCTTAAGTGATTTTTTTAATAATACTGATAATGAGATGCTGAATAGCCATAATATTTCATATATTGATATTTATCTTTGTCATTAAGCTGTGCCCATTTGATTAAATGATGCTCCAACTACATGTATTACATAGCTAGCCAGTTGGACAAACAAAAAGTCCAGAGTACTTAAAGTTTCTTTCATACACCTGGAGAAAATCTCTTTTTTATACTTTATCCATGTACATTCAAAACAGAGGCCAAAGGTTTTTAAGAAATTCTCAATTTCTTCTCAAATTTGTTACATTATGAAAATGTTCATGTTCTGTCACTGTTTTGAAAATTCAGGATTCAGAAAGCATGAAACGCAATCTGGAATATCTTGTTTTCTATCAACTATTTGGTAGATTTAAAAAAAAGATAAACTCCACATATAGGTTTGCAGTTATTCTTAGCAATAACAGTTCTCCACATCCCTAAATAACTCTCATATTCAATACTATTCCCCAAATACTCCAGACATTGATACAGCTGCTTAGATTATTTATTTATTTATTTATTTATGCCTGCATCTGTGCAACTTTGGCATCTGATCCCATCAGATCTCGGAAGCTAAGCAGGATTGGACCGGTTAGTACTTGGATGGGAAAACACCTAGAAGCATCTGGTGCTATAGGTTTGGAAGAAGGACCTGGCAACCCACTCCCAAAGAACAATCAGCTACTGAAATCCCTATGAATAGCAGAGAAGCACAACAACAATGTTCTGTCTGTTGTACATAGGGTCACTATGAGTCAGACACTGACTTAATGGCACCTAAAACAACATTATTTATTTATTTATTTATTTGTTTGTTTATTTATTGCAGTACTGTGGAGTTGAACCTAGGGCGTCTAGCATGCTTTGGCAGGCGCTTTACCACAGAGCCACTGCCTAGTCCAATTTTTACTTTTTTATTTTGAGACTGGGTCTTGCTCAGGTGGAGAGACTGCACCTGGCCTTAAATCTTAGATCTTCCTGCCTCTGCTTCCCAAGGAGCTGGGATTAAAAGCATGAGCAGTGGCCACTATTTAGATTCTCCCCACTATTTAGATTATTTTTATTTTAGTGATCCTATGGCTTTGCTATTTTAATAATTAATTGTATCCCAACATTGAATATTAAGATCTAGAAAATTCCAGATTTTGTTGTTAGTTGTTAGGTGCCATTGAGTCGGTTTCCAACTCATAGCGACCCTCATAGGGTTTTCAATGGCTGACTGTTTCAGGATTGCCTTGGGAGTGGATTGCCAGGTCCTTCTCCCATTTTTGCGGTGCTGGGAATTGAACTCGGGACCTCAGAGACTGCAGCGCAGCGCTCTACCAACTGAGCTAAATCCCAGCCTTAAAAGCTCAGATATGCTTTGTGTTTTTGTATTTTCTTGCTGTTGTTGTTGTTGTTGTTAGGTGCCGTCGAGTCGGTATCCGACTCATAGCAACCCTCTGTACGACAGGGGAAACACTATTGTCAGTGCTTCTCTGCTGTTCATAGGGTTTTCAATGGCAGATTGATTTTTGGGAGGGGGTTGCCAGGTCCTTCTCCCAAGCCTACAGCTTCTGGTGTTCCCAGGCAGTCTCCCATCCAAGTACTAACCAGGCCTGACCCTGCTTAGCTTCCGAGATCTGACAGGATCGGATGCCACAGGGCTACAGCTGCAGGCCCTCCAGATTTTGTAGTCCAAAAATAAATTTAAAAAAAAATTATTTTTTTCTGAAATTGAAAATAGACATGTTAAACTATATTGGAGATCTATTACTACTTAATCAATGACTTCCAATTTCATTCAAAAATGGTTTGAATTCTTTGTTAAATCACCTTTCTCTGTTCTTGGAAATATTTTATAAAAACTGCTGCTCATATAGTCAGTCCTTCTTAGAAGCAATTGGCTGGTACGCGACAGGGGATCCAAGGAGGAAATGGAACATGGCTCCACGTGATGATGCACACTCCAGGGAAGAGTTTAGTAGACAAAGATTGCTGGGGCCAGAAAAGTCAAGGAAAAATTTAAGTCCCCACTAAAATTCCCTGCAGAAGGCATAAAAAAACAAACACCACATTATGTCACTTATATGCAGAATATAAAAAAGTTGAACTCATAGAAACAGAAATTAGAATGGTGTGCATCTGGGGCTGGGAGGGTAACTTAAGGAAAAATAGAGAAAATGTTCAAACAACTTAAAATTTCAGATAGAATGAGAAATAAATTCAAGAGATCTACTGAACACAATGGTACCCATAGTTGATTGTTGTTGTTAGATGCTGTTGGCTCAGATCAAACTAATAGTGACACTATGTTCAGCAGAATGAAAAAAAAACTCCTGACACTGCCATGCCTGGCACTATATCAGGGCTTCTCTGCTATTCGTAGGGTTTTCTTTTTTTTTTTTTTTTTTCAACTCATCATACAACTATGCTGTTGTTTTATTTATAAAAACCTTTCTTTTTTTATTGGACATTTTTAATGTACACCTTAATGTGATTCATTCTGACATGCTTTTCATTGTGGCATTTACATATATATGCGTTTTGATGTACATTATTCATATAGGTGCCCCCTTACCCTCTTGTATGCTTCATAGGGTTTTCAGTGGCTGATTGCTTGGAGATTGCTTTGAGAGTAGACTGCAGGTCATTCTCCCATTTTTTGTAGTGCTGGGGATCAAACCCAGGGCCTTTGAGAGCACAGAGCAGCACTCTACCAACTGAGATAAACCCCAGACCCACCTATCTTTAATAACATTGTATTTTATATTTGATTTGCTAAAAGAGTAGATTCTAAGAATTCACACCATAATAAATGATAAGCATGTGAGGTAACCCTGCAGCCATACCACTGTGGTGTCCGATCTCATCAGATCTTGGAACCTAAGCAGGGTTGGACCTCGTTATGCCTAGGAACACCAGGCACTGTAGGTTTGGGAGGAATCAGCAAACTCACTCCCGCCCCCCCCCAAAAAAAACAAAACCAACCAACAAACAAAAAAAACAGCCACTGAAAATCCTATGAGTAGCAGAGAAGCACAACAGTGTTTCAACTGTTGTACGTAGGGTCGTTATGAGTCAGACACTGACTCAATGGCACCTAACAACAATATGAGATAATGGCATTTCCAGTTACATCATATGTTTATGAAAGCTGTACATTGAGTAAGGGAGAGAGGAGAACTGATGTTCTTAAATTATGGTAATGGAAACAAATATTGAATATACTATGGACTGCCAAAAGAGCCAACCAAGCCATCCTAGAAAAAGTGCAACCATCCTAGAAGACATGGAACCAGAGTGCTCCTTGGAAGCAAAAATGGCTAGAATGCATCTTATGTATCTTGGACCTGTAGTCAGGAGGGACCAATCCCTGGAGAAGGACATCATGTTTGGGGGCGTGGACGGTCAATGAAAAAAGGAAAGACCTTCAACTAGATGGATTGACACAGTGGCTACAACAATGGGCTTAAATATAAAATTTTAAAAAAGATCAAGTGCATGGCACAGTGTTCCTTTCTGTTGTACATAGGATTGCCATGTCAGACCAGACACAAGGCACCTAAGAACAACAACAATATAAGTTAATGTATGTTAAGTACATTGGTTTAGCCATTTTACAGTTTATAAATATTTTTAAACTGTTATATGTCATAAATATGTATAATTTTTATTCATCAATGTAAAATTTTTTTAGGCCTCTGGAGATACTAGGAGATAGGCTGGGCTTCCACCTCAGAAAAGGTAGACACTTGAAACAATTTTCCCAATAGCTTAAAGATTTTCTTTGTTTATTTGTTCACTTTTAGTACTGGGGGGGCGGGGTGTTGAACCCAGGGCCTGCTGCATGCTAGGCATGGGCTCTACCACTAAGCTGCATCCCAGCCCCTTTTTTCATTTCTATTGTTTTACTTTGAGACAGAGTCTCACTAATATGTGCAGGCTGCATCTTGCCTCACACTTGCAATTCTCCTGCCTCCACCTCACAAATCACTGGGATTATAGGCATGCACAACAGTGCCTAGCTTGAAGAGTTTTAAGATTGCATCTACTCAAGCAAGCCAACGACTTAGACAACATCCATGTAGTTCATATCTTAGTTAAAATATTTCTTACATTGGTCTTAAAATTATAAATATTTTATATGCTGTGCATGAGATATTTTACCCTATTTTACAGTGAATCAGCAATCTAGGAGGAACAGAATCAGTTTAAAAGGACACATGCTTCCTATATATGCTACTACACTGTCTTTTACAAACACATATTCTCAGGAAAGAAAAGTTCATACAGAGGCAAGAGGAGATCTATCTATTGTGCTGAGTACACTGCTGCAAGAATAGTCTCACTTGGAAAGTATTTCCTTTCAACTAAATGCCAAAATGCTAAGCATTTATTTTGGTTCATCATAGATGTCTGTAGACCATGTTTTTTAAGCTGTAAATCTACTAGGAAGAAAAATGCACAGCACAGGATGAAACAGTCAAGTAGTCATAGCCTTACAGAATAAACAATTGGACCATCAGGGAAGACATAGGTTGGTCATATGAAAGATTTAATGTGATGAGAAAAATTCAAATGTGGATAATGTATTCTGCTAATTTCTTAAAGTCCTCCTTCCCCATTCCCAATTTGAAGCAGAAAATGAAAGACTGTTTACAATGGACTCAGTTACACAAAATACAGAAATGAAGGCAAGTAAAATAATTGCAGGGCTGGGATTTAGCTCAGTGGGTGGAGCGCTGCACTGCAGTCTCTGAGGCCCCGAGTTCAATTCCCAGCACCGCAAAAATGGGAGAAGGACCTGGCAATCCACTCCCAAGGCAATCCCGAAACAGTCAGCCATTGAAAACCCTATGAGGGTCGCTATGAGTTGGATACCGACTCGATGGCACCTAACAACAACAACAACAACAACAAAATAATTGCAAGAATGAGTTGGGTATGGGTTTTGATATGAAGAAAAGACTGAATTCTTCAGTTCCAAAAAGTAAAGATGGACCATCTTGAACACTATATAAATTTGTATATTGCTATTTAATTGAATCGTGTTTTCCTTTACCAAGTACCAAAATATGTGTTGAAGATGGAGCTTTCCATAACTAAAGCTAGGCCAAATTAAGATAAAAAGTTTCATTATCATAAGAGAGAAGTGTTATAATTCAGATATACAAATGGCAACCAAAAATTGAGGGCAAATTAATGAAATTTAGAAGCTACATCGCCATTAAAACATCTAGTATACATAAATATAACATTTGAGATAACTTCAGGCTTGTCTGGGCAGAGCAGGGAGCAAGGGCACTTTAGAGTCATTATTGCCAAGAATACCATGGGTGGGACTGATATTTAACAAATGTATGATTTCTATTTCTCTATGAATAATTGACAAACAAGGATTCTTCTCTTTATGAAAGACTGAACTTTATAAAAAAGAATCAGAATTCTGTTGAAATTTCTGCTAAGTAGATCATTGCGATCTCAGAGATTCTCATTACTGTTAACCTATATAATGTTTCCCAATACACCAAATTTTTACTTGGTATGTGCACTTTACTGTTTCTGTTTCAGTCACTATGAATAAAATAAACATGGTTTCTGTACTCACTAAGCTTATATATAAGATAAATGAGCAATAAGAAGTTGTAATGCCTGTTTTTATTACACTTATTACATTGCTACTATAGCAGTACTACCCTGAAAGAAAGGCACACCACTCTAAAGGACTAAATACCTTGAGTATACAGGAGAGCGAAGGTAGAAAATCAGAGTTGTGGACAAGAGTAGGTTTCCTGGCCTAAGAAAAATTTAACTAAAATGTTACCTATGACAAAGCATATAGAAGAAAACTCCTTGACACTGGTGCTGGTAATGATTTTTTTGGATACGATGCTAAAAGCAACAGACAACAAAAGCAAAGATAAACAAATGGCACTAAATCAAACTAAAAACCTTCTGCATAACAAAGAAAACAATAAAATGAAAACACAACTTATAGGGAGAAAATATTTGTGAGCCATACTTTTGACAAAGGGTTAGTATCTAAAATATATAAGCAATTAATGCAGATCAATAACAAAAGCAAATAAACACATAAAATTATATGACACAACTACAAATAGGCATAGGATCAGAACAGACATTTTTCCAAGGAAGAGACACAAATGGCCTACAGGTACAGGAAAAGATTCTCGATATCACTAATCAGAGAGATACGAATCAAATGTACATTCACTTCACACTTATGTGGATTGCCATGATAAAAAAGTGAGGAGATAATAAAAGGTTGACAAAGATATGGGGAAAAGGGAACTCCTGCAAACTTTTGGCAGAAATGAAAATTGGTACCATCATCATAAAAAAGTGCTAGTTCCTCAAAAAATTAACAATAGGACAACCATATAATACAACAGTCCTATTTCTAGATATGCAGCATGTCCAAAGGAAATAGAATCAGTTCTTAGAAGACACGTCTTCACTCTTATGTTCATTGCAGCATTTTTCACTATTGCTAAAATAGAAATTTAGGTGTCTACCAGAGGATGAGTGAACAAGGAAACTTCGTGTATATGGCACAAAATGTGACACATATAATATATATATATATTGTTGTTGCGGTTGTTGTTAGGTGCCATTGAGTCAGGTCCAACTCATGGTGACCCTCATAGGGTTTTCAATGGCTGATTCTTTTCAGGATTGCTAGGGAGTGGATTGCCACATCCTCCTTCATATATATATATATATATATATATATATATATATGCATACAACAGGTGAAACACTATGTCAGTGCTTCTCTACTGTTCATGAGGTTTTCAGTGGTGGATTGATTTTTGGGAGTGGGTTGCCGGGTCCTTCTCCCAAGCCCAGAGTACCTGATGTTCCCAGGAGGTCTCCCACCCAGGGACCAACCAGGCCTGACCCTGCTTAACTTCTGAGACCTGACAGGATCAGATGCCACAGAGCTATGGCTGCAGGCGTGTGTGTGTGTGTGTGTGTGTGTGTGTGTGTGTATGTGTGTGTGCATGCTGGTGTTTAGCTCAGTTGGTAGAGTGCTACTTTGCACTCCTTGAGGCCCAGTGTTCAATTTCCAGTACCACAAAAATGATAGAAGGACATGGCAATCCATTCCTAAAGCATCATATACGTGTGTGTGTGTGTTGTTGTTGTTGTTGTTGTTGTTATTGTTCTTGTTGGGTGCTGTTGAGTCATGTCTGACTCATAGTAACATTATATACAACAGAATGAAACATTCCCCAATACTGTGCCATGACCGGCACTATTGTCAGTGCTTCTCTGCCATTCATAGGGTTTTCTATGGCTGATTGTTTCCGGACAGGACTTCAGAGTCCTTCTCTCAAGCCTGTAGCTCCTGGTGTTCCCAGGTGGTCTCCTATCCAAGGATTAACCACAACCATGCCTGAACCTGCTTAGCTTCCAACAAGATCAGACACCAGGGTGGTATGCTTGTAGACAGATATATGTAGATGGGCTAGTGTTTAGCTCAGTTGGTAGGGTACTGCTCTGCACTCTCTGAGAACCCAGGTTCAATTGCCAGCACTGCAAAAGCAGGAGAAGGATGTGGTAATCTGCTCCTGAAGAAATTCAGAAACAATCAGCCCTTGTAAACTCTATGAAGGTCACAATGAGTGGGCACCTAACAACAACAAAAACAATTATACACACACACACACACACACACACACACACACACACACACACACACTAGAATATTTTTGGCCATATAAAAGGAGATTTTTATCATTTGTAACAGCATGGATAAACCTAGGAGTGTCATGCTAAGTGGAATAAGCCAGATAGAGAAAGCCCTATACTATATGGTATTGTTGATAAAAGCTCTTTTTAAAAAGCTCAACTCATAAAGACAGAGAGTGCAGTGATAGTTCTCAGGGACTGAGGGGTTGTGAGAAATGAGATACTGGACAAAAAGTAAAAACTCTCACTTATAACATGAATAAGTCTTAAGGATTTGATATATAGCCTGGTGACTATAGTTAATAATATAGCATTGCATTTCTGAAATTTGCTAGGTGAGTAGATGTTAAGTCAATACATAAAGTGTGATAGATGTGTTAATGAACTTGATTGTAGTAATCATTTCACAATTTATGTGCATATCAAAAATTCACATTGTACACTTTAAAATACACAATTTTATTTGCCAATATACCTTAAAGCTAAATAAAGGAACAAAGCAACAGATACAAGTAGTGTTTATGTGTTCTAAAACGGATATAATTTTTGTGGATATAGAACATATTTACTATGAATGGAGTTTAGTATTTGAATGAAGATCTGTAGGAGCTCAGGTGCAAGAACTATAAATTGAGACCTTTCATCTCATACTAACAAATTAGGTTTTCTCTTCCCCACGAAAGTAGTAAGAAGAAACTGAAAAGTATTTCAACCAAAATGAAAATGAGAGGATTAGCTTTTTGTGTGTGTACATGTGTATGCACGTGCATACGTGTGCACCCACACAATACTTGGAGGTTGAATCTTTGTAAATACTTTGCAAATGTTCTACTACTGGGCTGCAGCCCCAGCCCATTTTTATTTTTTATTTTTTGTGTCAGGGTCTCTCAAAGTTATGCAAGCAACCACTGGCCTTGGTCCTCCTGCCTCTGCCTCCCTGGTAGCTGGAATTACAGGTTTGTGCCACCACATCGGGTTTAGCTCTATATTTTGAAAAGATACTTACCCTTAGGAGAAAAGATTGAATTAAAACTAGAGATTGGTAAAGCAGTTGGGAGGCTGTTGAAGATCAAGTCAAAAACAATAGCAGTACCTTGATAAGTGATGGTGGGAGAGAGAAAGGAAGGATTAAAAAGATAAAATACTGTGGCTCATTGGGAAGAGAGAAAAGAGTTAAGAAGGATTTCTGGTTACTCCTGTGGGTGCTAGGTGGCTAGAGGCAGTAGGAGGTAAATCAGGAAGCCCTCCTGAGAAGTAGGTTCTCTACTCCCTCAACCTCTGGAGAAGATGGAGGTGGGGATTGGCAGTAGTTTGTGGAGACGGTAAATTTTTTAAAATGTTGAGTCCCACTTATGTCAAATGAAACAAGCCAGACAGAGAAAGACAAAGACTATATGGTAATACTTACAGTTAGAATCTTTAGAAAATAGCAGGGTGCAATGGCACATGCCTGTAATCCCAGCAACTCGGGAAGCTGAGGCAGGAGCATGGTGAATTCAAGGACAGAGGCAGATTTTGCAATTTAGCAAGAACTTGTCTCATAATAATAATAAGAAGAAGAGCTAGGAGTGTGACTTAGGGATAGAGCACTTATCTAGCATGTATAAGTTCTTGATACAGAAAACATAAAATAATAATAACAATGATTATTATTCATAGAGACAGAAAGTAGGATGCATACCTGGCATAGTAGCACGTGTTGATTATCCCAGCAGTTGGGAAGTTGAGGCAGGAGGATAGCAAGTTCAAGTCCACATAATGAGAGTCTGTCTCAGAGATAGAGATGGCGGGGGGAACCAAAACAAAATACCAACAAGGCAAAAGCACTTTCACTATTCACTTCATACCTCTTTGGAGAGCCATTATTAAAGTCAAGAGATTAAAACAAAACGTTGTGAAGGATGTGCAAGAGAGGGAAACCAGCACATCCTTTGTGGGAACACACAATTCAGGTAGAAATGTCTTCTAAGCAAATTCCTGTGTGAGTTTAGGAAACAGAAGGAAAATATATCATCTAGCCGGGTGAGAGATGTTTATACTGAGAACTCACCATGTGCCAGGAATTGTTTGGTGTTGTCTCTATATAGTCAAGGGTCTTCTTATGAGTTTATTGTCTGGCTTGTTGTTGTTAGGTGCCATCGAATTGGGTCTGACTCATAGTGACCCACATAGGGTTTCCAATGGCTGACTGTTTTGCGCTTGCTTCAGGAGTGGATTGCCATGTTCTTTTCCCATTTTTTGCAGTGCTGGGGATTGAACCTGGGTCTTCAGAGAGTACGGAGCAGCACTCTACCAACTGAGCTAAACCCCAGCTGATAGTCTGGCTATAGGTACATATTTGGGGATCATTAACTGAATCTGGACTCAACAGCACTTAACAACAACTGAAGCTAGAGGCTGACTAAGTCACCTAGAGAGATATCATCAATAGAGAGGAAAACAGGGCTTAGAAATGAACCCTGAGGAGCTTACATTTTTATGGAGAACAACAGACAATAGATGTGTGATAGTCTAAGAAATAGTTGCAAGAGTTAGGAGGACAACTACAAGACTATGCAGAAAGCAAAAGAAAACTTTTTTTTTTCATTAAAAAATACTATGATTTAGAAGCAAGGGATAGAAAGAAGACACATTAGAGGGTGACCGAGAGTTTACGTTTCAATTACACCTACAAGTCAAGAGTGACATTGGTATGTGCTACACAGTAGAAGGTCATGGAGAGCCAAGGTAAAGTAGATTGGGGAGAGGGCTGGTGGTGAGAAGGTGCGTGACAATGGTAGAAAAATTAACTGCATGACAATGGTAGAAAGAACCATAGCAACTAGCAATGTAACTGCAGGTGGATGAAGAGTCAACAGAGAGAGTTTTAAAAAAAAGAACAGAAATTGCTTAAATGTTATTGGAAAGGAGCTCATGGAGAGAAAATCTATAAAAAATGTCAATTGTCTATTGTCTGAAATAAAATTAAGAAGGAACACTCTGTTGCCTGAAATAACCTCCTAAGGAAACTCATACCTCCTCAGTGGAGCTACATATGTAAGTAAAGGAGAATGTCCTCATAGTCCCCATCCAATGAATAGCCTCTTCAATACCAAATATAATTTAATGAAGGCCATTAAAGGCTAATAAAGTTCAGCCACTGTCAAATGCAACTGAACACGTGAAAGGTCTTAACAATTACTGGAATCATCCAGTATAACTTTTGTGTTAGCACTGTCATTTCATGTCCTCTAAACTTCAGAACTTTCTTATTTATACTTTATCACAATACTTTGTCCCTCTAAAAATTTTCTCCAGTAACATTAATTACTTGAATTTTAAATGAAGTCCAAAAAAGCATCATACTCACACTTAATGGCACTAAAGTTTCAAAAAAGAGAGAAGATAAGATAAACTGTGTTGGCACTCTGCCTTTAAAACCTGGCCTTGGGCTTCATTTTAACACATATCTCTGAAGGTCTCATCATATTTCTTCCTGTATTCAATAAACGGTTAAGTGTTCATGCATTCATTATGCCATAAGCTGCTCATAGATGCAAATGGATACCATTTATAATATTTTACAGTGTTTTGAAGTTCCAACCCCATCTAGAATGATAAAGACCTGGAAAATGTTAACCCACCTCAAAGTCTTTTTTATTGCATTCTTTAATAGATTGGTGCGATTTCTTTGCATGCTATAAAAGTCAAGAAAGAATTTCCATGGTATTAAATGGTAACACATGGAGACCATTTCGTGTTTAAGAAGAATGTTCTCTTCTTTGTGATTTGTGTTTTTTAATGCCCTTTTCCTTCCTCTTGTTCTTTCAGGGACAGTTTGATTCAGAGTAATGGAGCGGTGGAAATTAAATGAGTGCGCATGAAGCCCAATGAACTCAGTTTACAGCTTATCTTGTAACTATACTTAATCTAAATAACCTTTTATTATGCTCTGCTGGAATGGCATTTCCAAAAGGCTATATGGTAGTAAATGAGAGTATATGTCAGTAAGGATTTGCTAGACAAATCAGATCTCACAGAGAAGTATATCTATCCATTACTATTTAATACACACTTCAGTTTGAAGGACAATTTTGTATGTGTGATCAGACCATTAACATTTACTGTCATTTAGGCTATGTTTGCCAACTTTTCTACTTTCAATTTTTATTTTAATTTCATCTATTTTTTATTTTTATTTTCCAATGGGAGCCTCTGGACAGAAATTATATCCAAAAGAAAGAATGAAACAACTTATATATGCACAAGTCATTGACTCACTTTTCCTTACCTGATATATATCCTCAGAGATGAAATATTTCCAAAAGGGTTAATGTCAACACAAATGATAGTATGCTGAAAAGAATTTAATCCACCTTCATAAAACACATGGCAAACATGCTCTTTGACAGTAACTTCTACTGTCTTTTCATTGATACAGCTTTCTTGTTTAAAGAAATGACTTAATAAGCAGGATTTGGAAAATGGCTTTTCTAGATCTAAACCACTGCCCCTACCTCAGTCTTTTGCAGAATGTGGTATTTGCATGTAAATTACTTTATAATACTGTTTCTTCTAATATGCTAAGGAAAACCTTATGCTATGTTTGGATGTTTAGGATTTGTCTTTGGGATTGGCTGATAGGCCTAGTATTTTCATCATCTCTGAAGATATCACACAGTATTCCTTCCTCTCATATCTCTTCCAATGGTCAGCATTTTGTGTCTGAGACCCAGTTAATGGTTAAGGTCTTCCTAACACCTACTTGGTTGTTGTGATGTTAACTTTTTTCTGCCTACTTCTAATTATGCCCGCCCACTTATCTCTGGAGTCTACAGTTTTGCTTCCCCTGTTATCAGATAGAGCTTGAGCTTTTAGGGTAACAGGCTTCAGGCCGCCTAATAGACTCTTCACCATCTTTATTCAAATCAAACCTGAAAGTTCCTCATTAATGGGTGGATGTTGTTGTTGTTGGATGCCATTGAGTCAGGTCTGACTCATAGCCACCCTATTCATAGGGTTTTCAGTGGCTGACTGGTTTTCAGGATTGTTTCAGGAGTGGGCTACAGGGTCCTTCACCCATTTTTGCAGTGCTGGGGATCAAAACCAGGGCCTCAGAAAGCAGAGAGCAAGCATTCTACCAACTGAGCTAAACCCAAGCCCTGATGGGTGGATGGAATTACAAATTCCACATTCTTCTGTTCTATTCTATTTGATAAAAGCTGTGATATGCAAAGTTTGAGGATAAAGTTCTAGAAAGTTAGTCTTTGGATTTCGCTGTTACCAGAATTGACACTTCCAGAATAGTTTTACAATTTCAACAGCAATAGAAATTATATTTTGAACTGGGCAAAGTGGTCCATGCTTATAATCTCAGACACAAGGTGGATGGATCTCAAGTTCAAGACCAGAGGCCACCTGCATAATTTAATTAGACCTTGTTTCAATATCTCAAGATTAAAAAAAAAATTTTAAGGGACTGGGAGAGCAGTCCAGTGGTAGAGCATTTGAAAAGTATGTATAAGACCCTGGGTTCAGCACCCCAGTGCCCAAAAACAAAACAAAAATAAATAAATAAAGGAAAAGAAAAAGAAAAAAGACAATCTACTCTGAGATGTCCTACTGTATTCTCAGAAGTCACTACTGCCTTCTCCATGATAAAACACAGGGCCCAGAGCAGAGAGAAGTGAAGGACTCTGTCTTTAAACTATGTGCCTAGGAGCCATCCTCCCTTCACCCTCATCCCAGCCAAAGATTTCCATTACCAATGGCCTTCAATTATCTATATATAGTCCAGTAAGATCCACCAATACTACCTTCTGAATTTTTCTTTCAAAGCCTTTCACACTCTTTCTACTCTCTTCATGACCACCTTAACCTGCACCTTGAAAATTTCCCACCTGTAGGTAGTTTCTCCTGCTGGTTTCTCAGCTTGGTTGTTGTTACTGCTGCTGCTGTTCTTGTTGGGTGTCATCAAGTCATATCCAACTCATAGCAACCCTTATAAAGTTTTTAATGGCTGATTGTTTCGGGATTGCTTTCAGAATTGATGGTTATGTCCGTCTCATGTCATCTCAGCTTTATTGTCTATTAATTCCACTCAAACAGTTCTTTATCTTCTTTTAAATGAATTTTGGGCTGGGGTTAGTTCAGTTGGTATAGTGTCACTCTACACTCTCTCAGGCTCTGGGTTGAATATGCAGCACCACAAAAAATGGGAGAAAGACCTGGCAGCCCACTCCTGAAACAATCCTGAAATAATCAGCCTTTGAAAACCATGTGAGGGTCACTATGAGTCGGACCCAACCCATTAGCACCTAACGACAAACAAAAATGAATTTTACCACCAAAAATTTTTTTATCAAGTCACTTCCTTTATATATTGATCACCAAAAGCTAAAATTTCTAGTTTTGTTAAATATAGTATCCTCTAATTGAAACTAAAGACCTTTATAATTTTCATCCTCAGAGTGTGGTCTGAGCATCAATGGCATCAGCAACATCTGGCAAGTTGCTTGAAGTGAAAATCTTGACTCTCTCCGAATTTACCAACTAACAAATCCTAGGGGTAGGACCAGCAAATTGACAAGGCTTCTAAGTAATTCTGCCGTCAAAAAATTTTTCAGAATTATTCGTCCCTTTTCTCATCTACTGGCTCATTTATGAATATCCTCTTAAATGATTTTTTTTCAAAATAGAAACTTCTATTTACATAGAGAATTGAATAACAAATTATTTAGTTTAAAAATCAAATCACTTAACAATTGAAACTTACACTCCAAATGTTAAAGATAAAATCAAAATAAAAATTACAAACTAAGAATTCTCTCTCTTTTTTTTTCTTGTTTGTTTGAGATAGCATCTCACCATGTAGTCCAATCTGGCCTTGAACTCATGACTTTTCTGCCTCCCAAGTCCCACTACACCTGACTCTAAAAATTAAGAGCTCCTTAAAACTAAGAACTATATACTAAAATAGCACAGAATGCAGGAAAAATCAGACTTAAATTAGTAATTATCCTTCTCAATATTTTAGTTATTAGATAGGTAGAAAATAATAATACATGGACAAAGCATTTAAAGAAAGTAGTTAGAATAGGAACAACTTAGTAATTCCAGAAAAAATGTGACTTAAAAATAGAATTAATGAATTAGAAAATAATTTAAAATATGATTATAGAAAAGTCCAATGAAATAGACCATCCCTTAGAAAATCTAATTTTAAGACAATAACAAACACTGAGAGAGACTAAAACTACAGACAGAAAAAAATATCACACTAATAATTTAAAAACTATCATTAACTGGATACCTTATGAGAATACACAAATAATCAAAAAGTAATTCAACAAGAAAATAAAAATATGAACATCATTAAAATCATCTTGCCAGTGGATGTGCTACAAAAATGTTACTAGAACCAGAAACTTTTATCAATGACTTCTTTCAGTTCTTTAAGAAACCGTTTTTCAAGTTCCAAAATATATGAGAGAAAACTGCAATTCACTGTTCACTAGTGTGACTTTTGATGCCATCATCTGAGAAGAGAACTCAATGACAGAAAACTTTAGCTCTAGCTGTTATCCAAATAATATATTAAAATAATAAAATACCATAACTAAGTTGACTTTATTTCAAGGTTGTTTGAAATGTGATACATTTAGTTATTAACCATCTCAGCAGATAAGAAGAGTAGAATAATCATCTTTTGAATTGTCAAAGAGTCATAATGAAAGTAAATGTTTTATTAATTAAAAGAATTCTAATATCTTAAAATTTATGTCATCTCAAATCAGTAATCCAACAGCATGCTTAATTTTAAAACAAAACATCTCATAGAAAAAATCTGACTGATAATTTTACTATTCAATATAATTTTGATGTTCTAGTCAAGCTAATGAGATAAAAATGAATAAATTTACATTTTGAAAAGGAACATATAAATTATTATTTTAGATGACATGAGTTGCTTTCAAAACCCCAAGAAAATCAATTAAATATTATTATAATTACACAATTTTCTAAGTTGATGAGATATAACATCCAAAACTCAATAGATTTCCTATTTATGATTTAGAAGTTATAATAGTAAATTTTAAATAAGATGGCTAGATTGCATGTTATATATTTTGGACATGTAGTCAGGAGAGACCAATTTCAGGAGAAGGACATCATGATTGGGAGAGTTGCACATCAACGAAAAAAAAGAAAACCCTCCACCAAATGGATTGGCACAATGTCTGCAACAATGGGCTTAAACATAAATAAGATCATTTGCCTGGCACAGAATCAGGGAGTATTTCATTCTGCTGTACATAGGGTCGCTATGACTTGGATTCTACTCAGTGGCACCTAACAACAGCAACAACAACAAACTATACAAGCAGAACAGAAAGGAAAATCATAGGAACAAGATGACAGTATCAGAAATTGGCATAGAACAAATTCAGTATATGTTATAATATATAAACAATATTGGAATCAAAGACAACAGATGTTGAGACAATTTGCTGACCAC
This sequence comes from Pedetes capensis, assembly GCA_007922755.1. Taxonomy (NCBI): domain Eukaryota; kingdom Metazoa; phylum Chordata; class Mammalia; order Rodentia; family Pedetidae; genus Pedetes; species Pedetes capensis. Next base: position 18,991 of record VMDO01023669.1, read on the forward strand.
TTAAGAATGGACAGTAGTTAGTACCTATTTAAAACCGACAGAGAATATTTATATTTGATTAATATAAGAATGTTATTAAGCCACTTGTTCTGTTTATAATTTAGATAGTGAATATAAAGGTATTAGGATAGTATCTAGCAAGGAATAACTACTATTTGTTGTTGTTGTTGTTGTTGTTGTTGTTGTTGTTGTGTGCTGTCGAGTCGGTATCGGACTCATAGAGACCCTCATAGGGTTTTCAATGGCTGACTGTGTCGGGATTGCTTTGGGAGTGGATTGCCAGCTCCTTCTCCCATTTTTGCTGTGCTGGGAATTGAACTCAGGACCTCAGAGACTGCAGCGCAGCACTCTACCAACTGAGCTAAATCCCAGCCCAACTACTATTTAGGCAAGCTCTAAACGCTCATAATTTGTAAGAGTCGCTTCACTATAAGGAGATCAGTTTTCCAAATGTTTAGCAAAAATCAGCTCTCTTTTCCTGCTTTTAAGCATTGTTTATATCCTCTTGATCAGAATTAGCCCACTTGGAACATGATTCGTCTAAAGTAAACCAGATTCAAAACATTTTCTTATCCCCACCAGGATCCCCAACAAAAGCCTTCCTTTTTCAGGAGGAGATATCTAAACTGTGGTCCTTCTGGGCCTCCTTGAATCCATTTTCTACTTTCCAAACACTATTCAAATTACTGAAAAATATTTCATTCTTTCACAATTTTATCTCGTTACTTATTTATTTATTGTCCACTATTGCCTCAAGCTGAAAATTCTGGAGCCAGAAATTAATTGTAATCTCCATTTACCACCATAAAATATCATTTCTTGTTAGTCACCTGAAACTCTCATCTTCCGTGGTCAAGATGATGTTCCTTAATGTGTCATATTTTTTGGAAGTTGGTGCCCCTGAATGCCTCCCCACCACCACCTTTTCCATTCTGCCATTTGTCATTTCCATTGTTCTTGTTGTTAGGTGCCTTCGAGTTGGTGTTCAACTCATAGCCATCTTATGTACAACAGGCAAAACACTATTGTCAGTGTTTCTCGGCTATTTATAGGGTTTTCAGTAGCTGGTTGTTTCTTGAGAGTCCATTGCTGGGTCTTTCTCCCAAGCCTACAGCACTTGGTGTTCCCAGGAGGTCTCCCATCCAAGTACTAACCAGGCCAACTCTGCTTAGTTTCTAAGATCTAACAGGATTGGATGCCACCGTAGTATGGCAGCAGGCATCATTTCCATTGGACCACTACAAATACATTTCCTCCTTTGAGAGTCTGTGCTCAACCTTCAACCTTTTCTCAAGAATTTCCCAGACAATTCCACATAACAGTGACTGCTTCCCTCTCTGAAAATAGATACTTTCAGTGTAGCCAAATTTCTTCATACAAATGGAATCTTTTTGCTCAAGTAGATTATAAATTATTTCCACAATGTTCCACACAGTCTTGTAAAAATAATATTCACTAAATACTTTCTCAGTGATTATGTAATTAGTTGAAAAAAACAAATCCAAACCTATGTCCAAGAAAGTGAAATATTATCTGGGGAAAAAAAGCGATATCTAACTATGAGCTTACCCTGCAGCCATAGCCCCGTGGCATCCGATCCTGTCAGATCTTGGAAGTTAAACAGAGTCGAGCCTGCTTAGTACGTGGATGGGAGACCTCCTGGGACCACCAGATACTGTAGGCTTTGGAGAAGGACCCAGCAGGCAAGCCACTCCCAAAAGTCAATCCACCATTGAAAACCCTATGAACAGCAGAGAGGCAGTAACAATACTGTTTCACCTGTTCTAAGTAAGGTAGCTGTGAATTGGATATCAATTGAAGATCACCCAACAACAACAATGAGAGTTACCAGTGGGAAGAATTTATTTCGTTTTGAAAATATTGAACTTTGGTGGCTTACTTATAATAAATTAGGGATTTAAAAATGCAGTCAGGAAAAAATGCTCCTCAGACACAAGACATAAATGAAATATCCTCTGATTCTAACCACAGAAACTTTTTAAATTTCATAATACTCAGAAATTGTTTTAGATGTAAAATATAACCAAAAATTCATTCATTATTAGTTCTATAAAAAATGGATTTTCATAAGAGTTAAGAATAGGTAGATTTCATAAACATTTGAAATATAAATCCCATAAACATTCATTTCCATTTCTCTTCTCTGTGAATTCACTTATTCTTGAGGGTGGCATTTAGAGAATTGGCCAACAAAACAACAACACAGCATTCTAAGAGAAAGAAAGGCAGTTTTCAAAAGAAAAGATAACCCATGATTGATGCAGCTCTGTAAGACAGCACAGAAAGGAACAACCCTTGGAATTTATTCTCATCAGTTGTATTGACTTGAGTGAAGATTCTCTCTTCCAAAATGTTTTCAATTGGTCTATATATTTTATCTATAAAAGTTTAAGGTAAAGAAAGTTCTCTTTTGAATAAGTACCATGTATTATATATAGGGTATTATACAATTGAATTCAGTATTTGCAACCTGATTCTGCGTGTTTGATTGACTGATTGGTTAAATATATGGTGTTTGCACTTTAATGTCACAATACAATGAAAAGAAAGTTAGTTCTTTTTCTTTAACCCTTATCTAGAACCCACTCTCCTTTTGAGGACTCTTTATGTAGAAAAATCAAAATAATATTTCTATTTTTAAAAACTTATGTTTTATTGTTTCAACATAAAGTTTAAATTGTTCAAAAATGTAATGGCTACTTCAGTATTTAAGAAGCAGGTGTGTATTTGGGGGTAATGATGGAAAACTAAATGATGAGAATGATGGAAACAAGTAATTTTCCTTTTCCAATTGTTATGGAATAAAGAACAACAGAAGCAATCAGTGGGGGATAAGCTGTAGTTTGGCATTAACAACCATGCAGCCATACAACTTCATGCCATAAACCTCTGGAAATGATAGCCAAGAAAGAAATGGAAAATGATAGCAGAGCGTATCCTGGATACTAATTTCAGGCCCACACCCAAATGGTTTTTGTTGCCCAAACAGGTGTTGTTGTTGTTGTTGTTGTTATTGTTAGGTGCCCTCAAGTAGGTATCCAAATCATAGCATCCTTATGTAAAACAGGAGAAACACTATTGTCAGTGCTTTTCTGCTATTCATAGGGTTTTCAATGACAAATTGATTTTTGGGAGTGGGTTGTCGGGTCCTTCTCCCAAGCCTACCATATCTGGTGTTCTCAGGCAGTCTCCCATCCAAGTACTAACCAGGCCTCTTAGCTTCTAGGATCTGAGGGGATCAGATACCACAGTGCTAGGGCTGCAGACCCACCCAAATGGTACTGAGGATTAAATAGAAAGAAAAAAATCACGAATTTTTACTAATGCCTCTCACTACTCGGTACACACACACACACACACACACACACACACACTCATGTATTAACATACTCTCACCACCCCCACTACCATCGCTACCAAAAACTGGACAGAAAATAGAGGTCAGGTGTAATATCCAAGGAAAACATCAGTATGAAATCAGTAACAACAGCTTATCCAAGGTAGGGAAGGTGCTATGACAAATGACTCTTCTTTTTGAACAGAGTAAGATGTGTGCACCACAGAAAAGATTATATCAACTTAGGAATAATAGAAATCAATTGTATTATGTTCTTAAAGATCTAGTTTCTTAATAGTGTTGTTTAAAATTGCAGCTGTCAATTTTTCACTTCCATATATAATGCATGTTCTATATATCTGCATGTTCTACAATAAAAATGTCCTTTTTTGAGTTAAATATCATAATTTTTATTCCTGAATCCCTAACAATAATTTGTTTTTATTTCTGTTCTTAGCAGTTATCAAAATGTCTGACATATAATATACATATAATATATATATATATTATTATATATAATATTATAATATATTATATATTATTATATTATTATATTATATATATTACATATATATTATTTGATAAAGGAACCTAAAATTAATTGTAAAGAGATCTAAAGATGATTACTTTGCACCAAACAGCACTGCCTTTAGGTTTTTGTCTTGTATTTTCAACAAAGTTTTGTTTAATGATACTGCTTAGCTTGGCCATTTTAGGCAAAAGTTAAGGGCTAGATCTGAAGCAAAATGCCTTACACATTTGCACTGCAATCTTAATTCCCTGAGGCTAATGCCTATAGATCCTCAACAAACCCTGAACCCAGAATGGTGAGGACCTGAGGAACACTTAAGTAAATTAGACAGACAAATGATGCAAGCCAGATCTCTAGGCCTTGCCTTATCCCTCTGTATAGAAGAACCACGTGAATTAACCGCAAACAAAAGATTCATTTCATTATAATAAAAATGATTAAATGATCCATCTAAAAAAGCTCAGGACCCATTCATGAAAACAACTGCAAAGTTTTTGAATGTGTATAAATAACATTAGATTTTGATGGGCTTTAGAACTATTTTGTTTTTCATAATTATTGAGGACCATTCATTGTTGTTAAACTACTGAAAATCATACCAACTTTAAGAAAACAACCATAATTTTAAAGCATAGCATAAGTTGACATTATTACCATAGCTATTCAAATGTATAACTTTTGTGAATTTATCCTCTAATTTTAAAATGATATGAAATACATTATTTAAGAGGATATACTTAAAAATATGCATTGCAATTGCAAATAACCATCTGGATACTTGAATAACTAGTAAATACATATAATGCATATATAATACACATATAATATGTGTACCTCAATACAAAAATCATAAGGACTTATGAATTGGCAATATTTGTAAGAAACCAAAATAGTAAAATGAGCACACAATCATTATCTCCAGGTATATGTTTGTTGTGGTTAGATGCCATCGAGTCAGGTCTGACTCATAGTGACACTCCCCAACATTGCCATACCCGGCACTATATCAGTGTTTCTCTGCTATTCATATGGTTTTCAATGGCTGATTGTTTCGGAATTGTTTTGGGAGTGTGCTGCCAGGTTCTTCTCCCATTTTTGTAGTTTTGTGGATTGAACCCAGAACCTCAGAGAATGCAGACCAGCACTACCAACCGAACTAAATCCCAGCCCAGATATATGCTGTTATGCATTAAATAACTTAATAGGTTTAAAGGAGATGCTATTCTCTAATAATTTATACTGTAGAATAAGATATATATATGTGTATATATAGATAGATAGATAGATATGTATACATATATAGGATATGAAGAGAACAGAGATTAGTTTCATGTGTGCATACATATACTATATGTATTCATATGTACATATAAAACAAAATGCATAAGATAGTACTACTGAGGTTTGTTATTCATTAGTACAATTGATAGACAGTTTAGTTTAGGAATAAGCAGGCAATACGAGAGAAGGACCTGGCAATCCACTCCCCAGGCAATCCCGAAACAGTCAGCCATTGAAAACCCTATGAGGGTTGCTATGAGTTGGGTACCTACTTGACGGCACCTAACAACAACAACAACAACAATGGAAGAAAAGAGGATTGAAACTAACTCTTCCTGTTAGGTGATGATGGGTGAAGCCATGTGCATGCATGAAAACATTGGAAGGACATTTTCTAATGGGCCCACACTCTAATCCAAGCTACTGATCCATTTACAAAACAAAGATTTCAGGTTCAGTCATACCAGGTACCCAGAGCTGTGCACCCAGGGCTGATGTCACACTGGGCATGCTCTAGTCTGAATAAAATTAGGAGAAACATGTGCAGCTCTCTCTTTTCTCTCTTCCTCTCTACTTGCCCTTTGCACCTCTCTGTTTTCTCTAGCAACCACATGCACACCTCTTCCCCCTCTCAGGCCTTCCATATTCTATAAGGTCTTTTCCCTCTAGAAATCTGCTTAACTCTGCACTCTTTAACTTTACCTTTCCCTGAGAAATAGAAATATCTTTATGCAGATTCACCCAGGGAAGTTAGTTTATTTGTAATTCCTTTCCAGATTTACCTAAGCTTCTCCAAGTACCTCAGTTCTCTCTGTAATTATTTCTATATGGTGTGCTATTTTTAAAATAAAACTTATCTATACTGTCTTCTCTAACCTCTGTGTCAGTTATAAATTCATTTATATGCCAGATACAAGAACAGGGGTTATGTTGCCAAATTCCCTGACCCAAGCCCCTTACAGGTTTACCAACATTCCCCACAAGTCTCCAGTAACAATGTGATCTCTAATGCTTTTGTAGAAGCAAGATGTAGCACAATTTTGAAATGCACACACTGAAGGAGCTTAAATGGAAAAAGAAAGATATGCTTACTGGATCAAGATATTCTGCTTCTCAGATGATATAAATTATAGCCTTTCCTCTCTGATTGAGTTTCTTTTGCGTGCCCTAATAATGTTTCTTCCATTTGTATAATTAATGCTGTGCTTAATGTTAGGCCAGGCTATTCTTCAATATACTATCCTAGATAGATTTTGTTATGAATCTATTGATTTATGCATTTTTGTGCAATAGCTTTCTAGTTGAACTTTTGCCTTGTGTCACCTGTTAATCAATAGGTCCATCACTCTACCACTAGTTATATACAAACAGAAGGTCATTATTTAGGGTTCAATTTGACTCTTTCTTATTTACATAACAAAAGCCAAACTCATTATAGCAGCAAGGCAGTTTGCAAGGCAGCACTTATTTTCCTTACATTCTTATTTCCTCTGCCTTCTATCCCCAAACCTTCCATGTTGCAGAGTCCTCCCATGCCAAACACAAATACATATACACACATTCACATACAGACAAACACACTCACACATTATATAGCCTATTTTCTCTTCACTTTGAAATGCTTGTTATTTCTCAGTGCATCATCTCCTTTCTTTCACCAAGAGCTTATTGAAATGCTTTCTATCCTTCTCCCTCTAGCGAGGTTCTTCTTGTCTTTTATGTCTCAATCCAAAGACACTTCCTTCATGTTTTTTAGCTAATTTCATAACTTGGCAGCATCCCTCTCCTTGCCAGATATCCAAAGAGCATTTCATTCATTCATTGAACAATGAATAAGACAATTTAAGACATTTCTTCACTCAAACATACAAATATTGATTGTTAAAAATAAAGAAGGAATTAAAGTAAGCACTTGTCTCTTGCATTGTAATTATGTCTTGCATACTACTTGGTTCTAGACACTGTTTGAACTTCAGAATTTCAACTCTGAATAATACAAACTCTGCCTGAAATTCCTAAAATAAATACCAATGCTTAGGAATCATGAAAGATCAAAGCAAGCATTTATCACCTTATAGTTTTTAATTATTCATGTGATTCTCTTTCTAATTAACCCATCATAGAAAGCAAAAATGTTTCACTTTTACTTGTATCTCTAAACATTTAGCACAGTATGGGTTACATGGTAGATAAGGAAATATATATTGAATAAATAACTAAGAAAACAAACGAATGAAAATTATATAAGAAAAAGCAAAATAAAAATTAAATATGAAAGTCTAGCCTAATGAAAGGAAAAGAATATATGAAATAATAGAAATAAGTAGACTTAAAAATAAATACCATTGTCATAAATACAATTAAAACTGTTACTAAGATGCTGCTTCCAGACAAGATAGAGTAATAAGGATCAGATTTTCCTTCTCACCAAATGTGACCAAAAATTACCAAATACATGAAACAACAAATTTAAGGACACTGGACATCAAATAATAAAGGATAATTATTCCTGATGTGCAGAATAAAGTAAGGGGACACTGTGCATTTGTCAGAGCTTACCACCTTGCAACTTATCACAGAAGGGGAAATTCTGGAGCAGCCTCTCAGACTTTCTAAGTTAAGTCAATGGAACTGAGAGTCTGAAAATACCAAGCAGCTAAAGTTCACTGAATAGAGTACCAAAGAGGGAATTACACACGCAGAGAATTCCAGAGATCTTCAGAAAAATCCCCTCAATCATTGAACTGAACATTGTTCAATACTGAGGAAATTCCCTGAAGCTATGGAAAGAACCCCACTAACAGGTTAGAGGCAACAATGCTCTGTGCTCACACAGAACCTTAATATCCAATCATCTCCTAATGATTGGTTCCAACCATTCTTAGGGGACCAATCCTTCAACACATGATCCTTTGGGGAAGGACACTTCATATCTAAACCATAATAGTCTGCTAACTTTGACAAAGATGCAAAAACAATTTAGTGGAAATAAGAAAACCTTTTAACACCTAGTGCTAGAAAAACTGGGTATGCACATGATCATAAAACTTTGATCCACACCAAATACAATATACAAAAATTAACCCATATGCCTAAATGTAAAAACTAGGTTTATACAACTTCCAGAAGAAATCCTAGGAGAAAACCTTTGTATCACAGGTTAGGCAAACAATCTTTATATATAATGCACCAAAAGCATGATCTATAAAACAACAAGTTGACAAATTAGACTTAATGGAGATAAAAATGCTCCTCAAAAAAAAAAAAAAAAAAAAAAGATTAACAGGATGAAAATACACTGTGATAGACTGGAAGAAGATATTTGCAGAAAGGGTTTTGATTCTGACTATAAAAATAGCTCCCAAAATTTAATAAGAAAACAATTAGCCTGGTTAAAAAACAGTGGACAAGGATCTGAAGAGAGTGCATCAAAAGAGATATACAAAGGGCAAATAAGTACATGAAAAGATGCTCATTTTTAATAAAAATGAAAACTACACCAAAGGTTTACTAGAATGGCAAAAATTAAAAAGCCAGCCCTTACCAAGTGTTGGCAAGGACTCGTAGGAAGAGCATCTATATAAAAAGATAATACCATACCACTTAAGAAAATAGTTTGCAGTTTCTTAAAAAGTAAAACATACATCTACTATATTACATTGAGTATGCACTTCTAAGCCTGCATTTCTAGCACTGTGGTGTCAGATCTCAGAAGCTAAACAGGGTGGGGCCTGGTTAGTACTTGGATGGGAGACTGCCTGGGAACACCAGATACTGTAGGCCTGGGATAAGGGCCCAGCAAGCAATGCCCAAAAACCAATCCACCAATTGAAAACCTTATGAATAGCAGAGAAGCACTGACAATCATGTTCTCCTCTTGTACATAGGGTGTCTATGAGTCGGATACTGACCCCAGGGCACCTAACAACAACAACAACAACAACAGCATGCACTTCTAACAAAAGAAGGCAGAAAAGAGAAAAGAAAGCATATTTCAATAGAAGATTCTAATTTTTTTGTTCTTGATTTTTGTTTTTGAGACAGTGTCATTATGTACACTAAGCCAACCTCAAACTCACAATCCTCCTACCTCAGCCTCCCAACTGCTGTAATTACAGCCATGTGTCACTACGCCTAGTTTTGACACTAATTTTCATCACAGGTTTGTTTATAATAGCCAAATACCAGAATAACCTAAATGTCTATCAATAGATGAATAGATAGAATGATTATATAATGGTATAATACTTTGTTATTGCTGTAGGATACCATTGAGTCAATTCTAGCTCATAGAAATCCTATGTACAAGAGAGAAAATATTCTCCAACACTGTGCCATGCCTGACACTATTGTCTGTGCTTCTCTGCTATTCATAGGGTTTTAAATGGCTGCTTGTTTCAGGAGTGGGTTGTCATGTACTTCTCCCTACCCTGCAGCACCTGGTATTCCCAGGCAGTCTCCTATCAAAGTACTAACCAGGCCTGACACTGGTTAGGTTCCAAGATCAAACAGGATCAGATGGCAGGATGGCATGACTTTGAAATACTACTCAGCAAGAACAAGTTATGAATCATTAAGTCATGTAACAGTATGGATAACTTTCAATATGATTATTCTGAGTGAAAAAACACAAAGGGTATTTACTGCAAAATTCTATTTATATAAAATGACAGAATATATAAAATAATTCATAGTGACAGCAGATCATTGGTGCCTGGTACTTGAGATATGGGGCTCTAGAAAGAGGTGTCAAGGAGAAGTTAGAAAACAGCATTTGGAAACATTTGGGGTCGATGGGTATCTTCACTATTTTTATTAGGATGACCATTGCATGGGTTAATGCACAAATCAAAACTTAAAACTTTCCAAATTGTACACTATTAATATGTACAGTTCATTATATTTCACAATTATGTCTACTAGATTTAAAAATATTAGTAATTGGTCATGTATTGTGGGACACATGAACTAGTGCTCACATCTGCCAAAATATTTTATACATGACACTAAATTTCTTTCCTTGCAAATGTTACTTTGGGAGAAGGGCCTGACAAAGTTTACTCACCATAATAATTTACTGATTGTTTACTCATCAAAAAACAGTTAACCTAAGTATGTTTTCAGAATTCATATTCAAAACTCTAATTTGTAGTTATTTTAAAAACTCCCAAATAAATGAATTTTAAACTTTCACTTGGGAAAAATAACCAATTGTAGTGACATCAAAAGCATTTGATACCTATTCACATGTTATTAGAGTACTTGCTCTGCACTCTCTGAGGCCGTGGGTACCATTCCCAGCCCCACAAAAATGGGAGAAGGACCTGGCAGCCCACTCACAAAACAATCATGAAACAATCAATCATCAAAAACTCTATGAATACCAGAGAAGCACTGATACAGTGCCGGACAAGACACAGTGTTGGGTGGTGTTTCATTCTGTTGTACATAGGGCCACTATGAATCGGACCTGACTCCAGGGCACCTAACAACAAGAAATATCAACGCCTATAGTCAGTCTAGATTGCATAAACTTTACTGAGTTTTGAAATGTCTTCAGATATGCTTTTCTTCATCAGATTCAATAACCCTCTCACCACTTACTAAAGGATGTGTTTGTTCTTTGATACTTGTGTAATAGCACATGTGGTAATGTAGTCAGAGTTGACTTCGTTCCTCTAAATACTAAATAGTATGCCTCCCAGTTAATGCTACACAGTCATTAAGTGAGTGACTATTAACATCTCCCAGAACTGTAAAACGTTTTGTAACTTTTAAATTAGTCAATTTGTGGCCTGGCCATACTTCTTTAAATTTCAATTTCATCACTTTTAAGTAATATAACTATTACAGCGTGTTTATGTACTATATCCCCCATTTACCGGTTTGCCATACTGTGTGTCTTGTTTTGGGGCATGTTTTCATGAAGGATCAATCCCTAGAGAAGGACATCATGTTTGGGAGAGTGGTGGGTCAGCAAAAATAAAAAAGAAAGACCCTCTATTAGATGGATTGACACAGTGGCTACAACATTGTCTTGAACATAAAAAGATCATATGCATGGCATGGTGTCAGGTAGAGTTTCTCTCTGTTGTATATAGGGTTGCTATGAGTCAGACCCCACTGGTCAGCACTTAACAACAACAACAACATAGTGGACTATAGAAACAGAATAACCACCATTTTTAATAATTTGAGAGTACTTGAACTTACAGAATTTTTCTAATTAGAGACTATGATTATATAATAATATAATTTGTGCAATACTTGACACATGGTCATTTTTCTGTTTTTTTTTCTCTGTTTATGGTATTTGGGGATTGAACTCAGGGTCTCACACATACATTGCAAATGCTCTACCACTGGGCCACACCCTCAGCCCATTTTTTGGTGTTTTGGTTTTGTTTTGGTTTTGGTCTTGTTTGAGTCAGGGTCTTGCTAAATTACACAGGCTACCTATGGCCTTGAACTTGCCATTCTCCTTCCTCAGCCTCTCAGATCACTAGGATTACAGGCATGTGTCACCACACCTGGCCAACTTATGGCAATTTTTCAACCTAAGAACGCTTATAAAAGTTATCATTATATTTGACCTATAATTAATGACAGGCATTAAAAGATGCAGCATCATATGATAGAATCTTGGAACCAATTTAAATATCTAAAATAATACCATGGTTTTTCACTCCTTCACACTTTTTAGATCAAATAATGTGAACATTAAAACATACTCATAAAAAGGTTATCTTTATAGAAATTTATTTTATACTTTAAAACTAGAAGTAAAAATTACATACTTTACAAACTATGAACTCAGCATTCCCCTAAGTGTGCTTGGTGAAAATATAATCCCACAAAAAGCTGTGTGAAAAAAAATAAAAGTGCTAAGGTCAAATAAACTTGGCAGATATTGCATATTATATGTTCCTTTTGGGGATTCACAATACAAATAGTATTGTAAAGAGTTTTGAAAGTCCTGCAGTTAAAAGAAAAAAAAAA
>VMDO01023670.1:0-31202 GCA_007922755.1 Pedetes capensis
AAAAAAAAAAAAAAAAAAAAAAAAAAGAAAAGAAAAGAAAAAGAAAAAGAAAAAACTGGAAAATCAAAAGAAAGAAAAGAAGAGAAGAGAAATGAAAAGAAGAGAAGAGAAAAGAAGAGAAAGGAAAAGAAAAGAAAAGAACTCACAACAGGTAGTTATGTAACTGCTGGAGATGTCCTGACTCTATTATCTTCCTCTCTCTTTCCAAGTCTTCCCCTATTCTTCCCACCACCCTTTATCAATCCAGGATTCATTCAGTTCTATTTTTCTATGTATAAAGCATAACAAATTTAGTCCAGACAGTTACTATTTGATGTTTTTAACTTTTAGAAACAGGCCACACAAAAGCTTCTCTTCTACTTAAATACTGAAAATGCTCATTTTAGTGAAAAAATGTGGTAATGATACATAGAGAGAGACAATGACATCACTTTCAGGGCATAATTTTTTTAAGGCAATGCTGCAAGGCTTCCAAACCAAGAATCAGAGCAGGTTTATATTCATATATTACTCTGATTTAAAATGGTCCTTCATTCTCTGTACTTCATTTTCTGACATCAGCAAATACACATTAGTGAGCTGATGACATTTTATACAAAAGGGACAACTTGTTCACCCCAAAAAGTTGTTAAGTCATACCCTTGACTCATTTTGCCAAGAGCCAAAGGTGTCAAGCATACTTTATGCCTTTCGTCAGTTGGCTGGCTCCAACACTTGGCACAGTTTGGGTTGTTTTTGGCAGGTTGATGCATAACCAACTTACTATTCATTATGGCCCCAAGAACCAGATCTCATGAATTGCTAAAAGTGACTTTGTGGGGAAGGTGAATGGGAACCAACGAAATCAGTGTGAATTCACACACAGAGGTACATTTTTAAAATATACTTGAGATGGGGATACAGGTCAGTGTTACAGTACTTGCCCAGCATGTTTGAATTCCTAGGTCTGATCCTCAGCACCACAAAAATGGTAACAACAATAAATAAAAATGCACTTGCTATTTTACAACACTCTTTCAAAATTGTGAGAAATAGAAATTTTTGGTGATTATTTAGTGAAATCAATCATTTTCTTTTGTTTCTATGACTGAAGTAGTGCTACTGCCAAAAAAGAAAAAAATCAACCCATCTTTTTTGGCCTTATGCAGGGTAGCAAATATTTGAATTAATTATATTTCTTTTATTATCACTGATTTGAAGATTTTCACTTTTGATATTTTTATAAAAGGACAAGTTTTCCTACTGCAACTTCCAGAATATTTCCCATTCATTCCATGCAGCAATCTCACCACTTCTTACATCTATGACATCACATTCCATGTCCCCCTTCCTGTCCCTGTTACTGTCCTTTAATTCATACAACAAATACTTATTGAGCATGCCCACCATCAGCCATCACTATGCTGGGAACCAGGTACTTTGCGATGAACAAAATACAGTCTTTGTTGTCAATTCAGTAAGGGAGAAGGAATTAAAAAACAATTGATGCAAGATTGCAAATTATGGTAAGTGCCACGAGGAAAAAAATCTAGAGTCCATTTCCCAACTTTTGAGGTATTCCTCTGGGCTTTTCACATGGTATTTTACTTGGCTTGGTTTTCTTTTCTACTATCATCTAAGAGATCACATGCAAAGTCCTGTCCTGACCCTTGGTCCTTGGCTTTTCTGTTCTAAAGAGACTTTCACTAGAAACCCACATTCATATGCCTTGGGTCTTCTTGCCTTTACCCGAGGTCATTTTAACCAAAAGACCTCAAAATCTTGAAACTTTTCTCTAGTCCCAACTTTTTTATTTTTTTAATTTTTTTAACCTTTTCTGTTCCTTACAACAAACCTGCACTTAGCCTTTCCCATCACCTTGAATGCCTGTGCAGTATCTTTGACCCACTAACCACCCACTGGAATCACATGCTTTATTCACTGGCCCACTTCTCAAGGCCCAGCACAGTTCACCCTTTTTTTTTTTTTTTTTTTTTTTTGCCGTACTAGGGGTTGAGCCCAGGGCCTCATGCCTACATGCTTTGCAAGTGCGAGACCACTGAGCTGCGCCCCCAGCCCATTTTTCTTACTTTTTTAGACAGGGTCTCACTAAGTTATGCAGACTGCCTCTGGTCTCTTGCGATCCTCCTGCCTCTGCCTCCTGAGCTGCTGGGATTACAGGTGTGCGCCACCGTGCCCGGCCACAGTTCACTCTTTAGCAACCTAGAAGTCCTTACTTCTTAGCTGTCTTTGTCTCTTACCTTTTAACTCTAAAGAACATCTCTGCTATTTTCTCTAATTAATACCTATTTCTTACTCCAATTTCACCATGTCTCATTAGCCACCATGACTTCAATAGACCCTTCCTTCTCAATTCTTCTCCCTAGCTCAACTCTTTCTTTTCCAAAGGACCTCATCTCTACTCCACCAAGACTGATGAGAACCCAAATGCAGTTTATTCAAAATCCATTCCAGTAACCACAAAATTCTTTACATCGATCTGTGTGTTCTGATTCTCTTTAAATTCTTTCAAACCCTAGACCTCTGCACTTGGTCCTCTCTTCTTCCACTTTGTCCGGAAATTGTTCTGTCTACATTTTTTCTTCAACTTCCTTCCTCTCAAGTGACAATGGCCCTGTTGCAGGCTGTATCTTGCTTATTTCAACTTTTACCACCCCCATGTTCATTATAATTCATTACATTTGTGCCCGACTTCCCCAACCCCTTGCAATTCGTCTCCCAAGATTGTAATTAAACGTACTCTTACTGAGGTCAGTTTGGACCCAATGGACACCCTTTTTCTCCCAACCCAAAATTTCTCCCATTCTTGGTCTCCAACTAGGATCCTGTTTCTTGTCCTACCTTCTCTGATTGTTCCTCAGTTTTATTTGCAGCCTCCTACCAAGAATTCCTTAGAATTCCTCCATTGGCCCTCTTCTGTGCTGGGGATCACAAATGGCAACTGCGAGCAGATTCTGGCTTCCCAGCGGGTTCTGTGTGGCCAACACTGTTGAGTTTGCTGGTTTGTATTGAGGTCAACACTTTTAAGTCAGAAGGTTTTACATAAAAGTATGAACATCTAGTGTGTCTTGAAAAGACATCAAAAGCATATCAACTATAGAATAAGCATAAAAGAAAGTAGATTGTCAAATAGATGCAAGTGCTATTTGGCAGCAAAGTAACAACAACAGACTAGCTTCTTCTATCAAATGAGAATGAAAAGTGTGGTGGTGACCTATAATCCCAGGGTCTGGGAGGTGGAGACAGGAGGATGGCAAACTCAAGGCCAGAAGAAGCTGGCACTGTAACTTCGCAAGATCTTGTCTCAAAAAAAAGACAGACAGACAGACAGACAGACAGTCAGTAAGAAAGAAATGGGCTGGGGGTGCAGCCCAGTGGTAGAACATTTGCAAAGTAGGTGCAAGGGCCTGGGTTCGACCCCCAACTACTGCAAACAAAACAAAACAAAAAACTCCCTGTTATGTCCACTGAATATTTGGAGGATTTGTGCTGCAATGTTACTGAGTTGATTCCATCTGTGTGCTGTCCCCATGCTTGCTGTGTTATCCCTGTGCTCACTTATCTTACATTAGTCCTCAATTCTATTTCAAAAAGCATTTAATTCAGAGCCCTTTAGGTTACTTTACCTCTGAATATTGAATTTACCTAATAAAAGCTGAGTTATGGTAAAACAGTAGAGTGTAAGAGTGAAATTCCAATTTTTGTTCCAGTCACATAGTCCATAAATCACCCATGAGGCAGGCAACACTTATTTCCTTTAGTCAGCAGGCTTTCTTTATTCCTAATTTTAAAAGTGATGAAGTTTCCATGGGGGAAGAACATAAGAAAAGAAAGTAAAGTGGGAAGGGAGAAGATTCTGCATAAGAAAAGTCATTCTCTGCCTTCTTTTCACTCCCTTGCCTAAGACACAAAAATATATGCTAGGCAGTGATTAATCCTCAACTTCTATTTCTCAAAGTTGACACTTCAATTTCCATTGCATCTTATTCCAAGAATAACGCATGCATCTTTCTGCAGAGGAAATAAAAAGTGAGAGTGGCAAGCACGGCCTGACCTACAAGCAAAAGGACGACCCTTGTTTTAATTAAGGAAGAGCAGAGAGAGATTTCTCCTTTACACTTACTCAATCACATTGAAATGTTACCCCATATCCTATAGTCTTTAAACTCCTAATGGCACTGAGATAACATCTTTGAAAGATTTACTTATGTTTTGAAAATAAAAACCCATGCGGAACACAGCGACAATGAATGTCTGCACAATGACAGCAAAGATCAAGGTTGTGTTGGCTGTATTTGATTTCTAGCCTTGGTGCTTCCTAGCCCACTAAGCTCAGTTGCCAGGCAACCAGGGCAGTTTTGCTGAATATAGATATTAACAGGTTTAGGTTGCACTGAAAAAAAAGGAGTGAAATTGAGCACAGGCTTATCCTTCACCTGAAAATTAGGGGGGGGGGGGGAACCTGTCTTTTAAACTCAGTATTTGAAAACAAATGTGTTTAATACCTTTTATTATGTTCTACAACTCTTTTCAAGCAATCTTTTAAGCTCCATATTTGAAAGCAAATGTATTTACTACATTTTATTATGCTCCAAGACTGTTCGGCAGTGCAGGTGTAGTTCATTTTCTCATTTGAGGTAATACCCTTGCCCACTATTGTACAGAGAAATACACTTGCCCATTGTCATGGTGACTTGCCACTCTGTCTTTAAAACCACTGGTAGTTTTCTGGAAATTGAATGGATTTCAATCTTGTTCTAATAAAAGACGAAACATACTTTCATAATGTGGCATGATGTCAAGAGTCTGAAGGAGATCATGTTATTGGCAATTCGTTGTCAGAGGTCAGGGAGACAGATGTAGCAGCCCTTGCTGGATAGACTAGAAAATTGACTTCAGGAAGATAAGTAACTAGCTAAAACTAGTCAAGGGTAGAGCTAGGACGTGCACTGAGGTGGAAAGCTTGCCTCAACAGGAAGCCTCCTAGCTTCTCATATGTTTTTATGAGATTATTGCAAAAGTGGCTGAAAATGAAGACCCTCACAGGACCTGTGGTCGTTTCTAAGACTTCAGTATCGACTCTTAGAGAGGTAAATATGGTATCTGAGACACGGGGCACTAAGCTGTATTTCCTTTCTTTCTTCCCTCTCAAACATTTCTTACATCTTACCTCTCAGTCTGTACACCTGCACAGCCTTGAGGGAAAACGAAAATGAGAATAAAGTCTCTGTTCCTTTGTCTCCAAAGGCTACACCAGGGGCCAAGAAGCTTCAGCCTGCAACTCCTTCACTGTGCGTCCCTCCAGGAGACCAAGGGCTCTAGAGAGGCCCCCAGGGAGTTTCAGAGTAGAAAGGACACCTGCTTATGGGTAAGAATCTATGAGCCAGCTCTGTGGAGAGAGAAGGCTGTCTTTGTTCAGCCCAAAGGTACAAGGCTGCAATCTCCCTGTAAGACTACAAAAGTCTACCCCACACCTGGCTGTCATTCATATTTAAAAAAATAGGTGCTATTTACTGCGACTGCTCAAATCTGCAGGCAGCTAAGACAAACGCTGGAGCAAGAAAGCCACCAACCAAACTACTTAAACTGATGCCCTTTGTGTCCCCGGCATTATTGGAACAATATCATAAAGTCCATTCAACAACTTACTGACAAATAAGTGACTCCATTTTGCTTTCTCTGTGTCAGATTGGGAGGGGAGCAATTTTGAGAACTCTATTGCAATGCTATTTCTTCCTTCTGCTCTGATAGGCTGGTAGTGCTTTTATGCCCAGTCTTTCTAACGTAAGTGGCATGCATAACTTGGGGGTTATTTTCTTGGGTCCTAGAGAAGGGGAGATATTCATCTCTTCCTATGCATGAGGTAGTGGCTCAACAGACGTACCCTGTAGAAGTTGGCTACCCAGCCAGAATGGACACCATACCTTTGTCATCTACCTTATGGTACTTACTTTATGCTATCAGAGGGCAAAGCCAGCTCATGTCACTCCCTTGGTTTGATGTGGTACAGTAATAACCATCATAAATTTAAGAACTGAGAACTAGCAAACTGTGCTGAGATAAAAAAAACAAAAAACAAAAAACACCAAACTTCTGTGGTGACAGGAACCCCGATACATTTGTACTCCTGAACACATGAGTCTCCTATTTCTGAAAAGTGTGGGTGTTTGCTCTGTACCTTCAGAATTCCCATCTTGCTTTCTCCTTCTCCTCTTCCTCCTCCTCCTCCTCCTTCTCTCTCTCTCTCTCTCTCTCTTTTTTTTTTTTTTTTGGTAGAATCTAAGTTAAAATTATGATTTTTTCCCCCCAGTACTTAGAGGTTGAACCCAGGGCCTTGCACATTCTTTGCAAGTGTGCTACCATTGGGCTGTACTCCCAGTCCAATTTTCTTTTTTACCTTGAGACAGGGTCTCACTACATTAGGCAGCTGCCTCTGGCCTCAAACCTATGCTCTTCCTGCCCCCGCCTCCCAAATCGCTGGAATTACAGATGTGCACCACTGAGCCCAGCCTTAAAATCATGTTCTTTTCTTATTGTCTCATTTTCCTGGGAATTAGCACTAGTCATTAGGAAATTCCATCTTTCTTTCTTCCCCAGAGTATTTAGAATATTCTATGCAATTTTTCTCCCAGGAGTCACTGCAGCCTTGATTTTTCTTACATTTTAAATATTAATTTTCAAAGGCATGATAAACACACACAATTATGAAATGCATTGCAATACTGTATGCTCTGTTATTTCTAGTAACAAAACATAAATTACTTTACACAAGGGCTATGACTGCAGATGCAGTAAGGGTAATTCCACTCATCTCTTATTTCCCATCTTTGCTGATAAGATATTTGAGGCTGGGAAGGTGCATGTCTATAATCCTAGCAACTGGGGAGGCTGAGGCAGGAGAATCACAAGTTCAAGGCCAGAGGCAGCCTGCATGACTTAGCAATACCTTGACTTAAATGCAAACAAACAAACAAACAAATGGGTGGGAAAGGCAATCCAGTGGTACAGCACTTACAAAATATGTGTAAAGCCTTGGGTTCAACCCCCAAATACCATACACACACACCACTCCCATTTAATCTTTGCTTAGGAGAAGTGGAAATTTCAGGGGCAGGAGAGCGAGCTGGCGGCCAAGCAGTGGGAACTGAGGCCCAGAGGTGAGAACCCACAACAAGCATGCAGAAAGGCAGAGAACCTGGCTATGGAGGTGATGGGGATAAGGGTGGGAAACATAAGCTGATAATGGACTATGGACACTCTTAAAGTCCAGGCTAGGAAATTTAGATTACTACCAGAAGGGATTTTAAGTAATACAATCTGGGAAAATCCTAACTCGTCTTTCTTAAGACTTTTTTTTCCTTTGGTGCACTACTGGGGTGTTGAACCCAGGGCCTCTTGTGTGATAGGCAAGTGCTCCACCACTGAGCTATATCCTCAGACCCTTTTTTACTCTAAGACAGGGTCTTGCTAAACTGGGCAGGCTGCCCCTAGCCTTGAACTTGCCATCCTGCCTTAGCCTCCTGAGTCATTGGGATTACAGGTGTACAATCGCACTGTGCCCCACTTAAGACACTTTTTGTCTTCAGTACACATATTCTTTACAATCTTATGGTTAATCCTCACAGTCACGAGTTGAATATAATGGCTCCACTTAGCAGGTGAAGAAAGTGATCCTTAAAGAAATAAATTAATTGGGCTAAAGTCACAAAGCTCATGCCTCCAAGTCTAATCCCAGAGTAGTGCAAAGTCTTACCCACATTCCCTCTGCCACAGAACTTCAGAGGGCTAGCAGCAGAGATTTCTCTAGAGAAGACTCAAGTATTCCTAATCCCTACTACTTCCTACTTTTCCTACCTTAATCCTCTATTCACACCTTGTGATCACAACTAAAGTGATCACCTCATTTATTACCCAGAGCAGAACACTGCTGAGCATGAAAGGGGTCCTGTTAATAATTGTTGTGGGACAATAGGCATAATATAAGACTTTAGGCCATCCTAAATTGTTTGGTTTTGTTTGGCAGTTACTGGGAATCCAACCCACACATGGTAAGCATGCGCTCTACCATCCTGATTTTAACAAATTCCTGGAAAAAGATTCACATTTACTTGGTAACGTAATTCAAAGCTGTTTCTGCCTAAGATCTTAGCTGAGTTCCCCTAAAGCAGTTCCCTCAGGGTGGAAGGAAGCACCCCATGCTTTGTACCTCTGCTTTGCCTTTTACCTTTAAAGGAGGGCTACCACCTGTACCTGTCTCATACACAGCGGAACCACAGGGATGTGGCATATTCTCTCTGAAAGCTTTGCTGACCTGATTGGATGAGGTGGCTAATCTCCAAGGCCCGTCACTCACAGCCTACGCTAAGGCTGGAGTAGCAGGAACAAAATCCCCAAAGTAGGCACTGTCCCAGGCCTTCTGAACAGATTGTGATTAGGGAGCACACTGCAAATTATATCATCTTTTGATGTCAGGGAATAATTCCCTATTTGCCCTCTCATTCCTTGGCACTAAAAGCCTCAAATGTAGCATCTAAGAACTATGACAAATGTCACTACTTATTCCTAGAAAGGCTAACTTCCTTCATTGCTTAGCATGGCTATAGTGACCTTAGCCTGCAGCCATAGCCCTGTGGCACCCAACCCCATCATATCTCCAAAGCTAAGCAGGGTCAGGCCTGGTTAGTCCTTGGATGGGCGACCTCCTGGGAACACCAGGTGCTGTAGGCTTGGGAGAAGGACCTGGCAACCCACTCCCAAAAATCAATCTGCCATTGAAAACCCTATGAACAGCAGAGAAACACTGACAGTGTTTCGCCTGTTGTACACAGGGTCGCTATGAGTCAGATACCGACTCAATGGCACCTAACAACAACAACATAGTGACCTCAAGATTAGATTTTAAGTGATAGCTTTCCTGTGCCAACTTGAGTTCTCTTTTTACCTTCACCCAAATAGAAAAAAAAAAATCACAAGAGAAGAAAAAACTAACAGTTCAGCAGGACATTTAGGGACTTGTGGGTCATTGTTCGATTTTCTTCACCCTTTGTTATCTACGTTCTCTCCATCTTTACTATGTGATCTTCAGATTCAGAAACTCCTAGGCAGAGACACTGGTCCCCAGGGGAAGCAGGTTTGCATCTTCATGGAATAATCCTGCTCCTCAAATGCCCTTTAACTTTTCCTTCAGTTTCAGCCATAAGAATGAGTATCATCATTGCAGCAAATTGCCAGAGAGGAATCCATCAAGTGAGACTCCTCTAGTCTAACCTGGGCCTCAAAGCCAAGGCAAGGAAGGAAGGGATGGGTGAGCTGAGGGGTCTCTGGCTCAGCCAGCCTGTGGTTCTGGGTGCTTCCATCTTCTACCCTGTACAGGGAATTGAGTTGGGCTGGGAATATTTAATTTAGCTATGGATGGTGAGGAAGTTTGAAAGGCTTTTGATCTGCTTGGAGACTGATGAGATTCTGGGTATAAGGAAGCTTACTGGATAGTAGAAGTATGTGAAATGGATCAGAAAAGAAAAAGGCTGGAAGTTGGTAATCACTAAGGAACTGCATAGAGCCTCTAAGATCTGAGATGATAAATTTCTCAATTAGTGGCTCAGTTGGTAGAGTGCTGCTCACTCTCTCTGAGGACCCAGGTTCGATCCCCAGCACCATGAAATATGAGAGAAGGATGTGGCAATCCAGTCCAGGCACTGAAAACCCTATGAGAGTCACTATGATTTGGACCTGACTCAGTGGCACCTAACAACAAATGTTACAGCAGTGGGATTGGAAAGGAAAGGATGAAGCTGCAAACTGGATTTTAACAAATTATTTGAACAAATTATTCTGGCACTACAACAGGCACTTTATATACATTGTTTAAAAAATACAACTGCAGGAAAAGTTTTATTATCGTCATTTTACAGATGAATAATCAAACCTCTGAGGTTAACGATTTCTCCAAGGTCACACAGCTGGTGGTAGAATTAGGATTAAACCCAGAATCTGTCTCTGAAGCACATCTTTTCCATCAGAGTCAGAAATGCTTTGAATTTGGGTGTATAAGAGAATAGTATCACCAGGATCAGAAATGAGAAAGAGGTTAGTCTTGAGATAGACAATGATGACCCATTTCCTTATAAATGTCTAAGAATTATGTCAGTTTGAACTGTGATTTTTTTAAATGTTCATTTTAATATTAAATAAATATAACAAACAGTGGCAGCCTGCCCACAAATACACACTTCTTAATGCTTTCCGGCTGGCTGCATGAGGCATTACATATTCTTGTTCACTAAAGCCAACCTAGTTCACTCTCTCAGGCTACTAAGCCTAGACATAGTCTATTAAGAACAAAATATATATGCGGTAGCACATGCCTGTGATCATAGCCACTTGGGAGGGGAAGGCAAGATGGCCACCAGAAGCAGCCTGGGTAACTTAGCGAGACCCTGTCTTAAGATAAAAGAGTAAAAAATGGACTGAGGGTACAGCTCAGTCACAGAGCACTTGCAAAGCATGTGTGTGGCCCTGGGTTCAATCACACACACACACACACACACACACACACACACACACACACACAAAAAAAAAAAAAAAAAAAAAAAAAAAAAAAAAAAAAAAAAAAAAAAAAAAAAAAAAAAAAAAAAAAAAAAAAAAAAAAAAAACCACCATACACACACATCTATTGGAGGAAAAAACTGCCTCCATGAATGACTGTCTGAAAGAATCTCAAGTGGCTGTGAACACAGGTAAACAACTCATTTCTATCACCAGACCAATTATGATCTGTCATTTTTATGAGTGAAGCTGAAAAAAATTACAGCCGGCAGGGATGTTGAATGAAGTTTAGTGAACCTAAAGCGTGTTAATAAGGGATCAGGACAGAGTAAATAAACAGGGAAGTATTTCTCATGACAGTGACATGCATTCAGAGCATAAAAAGGAAAAATACAAAATTAGGTATTTTCAGAAACTCTTACTGTCTGAAAGACACTGCAATGAAGCCTGCATATCCAATGAAGCAAAACTAACAAGAGGTAAATCTCCACAGTCATAGCTCGAAATTTGCCTAGACAGAGACAGTGATCAAAGGGGGGGGGGGACCTGAAGGATAGCAATTCTTAACAATTTGAGAGATCTACACGTAAACAGGGGCTGGGGTTTACTCAGTTGGCAGGGTGCTCCTCTGCACTCTCTGAAGACCTGGGTTCAATCCCCAACACCACAAAAGAAAGAGAGAGAGAGAGCGAGAGAGAGAGAGAGAGAGAGAGAGAGCACAAGCGCATGAGAGAGAGAGCATGAGAGAGAGAGAATGAGAGAGCGAGCGAGAGAGCTGTGGCAATCTACTCCCAAAGGAATCCCGAGACAATCAGCCATTGAAAACCCTTTGAGGGTCGCTATGAGTTGGACACAACTTGATGGCACCTAACAACAACAATACCACATGTAAAGAAGATGAAATATATAAATGAATTCAAATGACCACGGTGATGGATTCTTGTACCTGTAGAGCAGATGTCCTGCTTTGGGCATGAGCCAGTGACTCATGTAAGTCTTTCAATTTCTAGTAACATCTATTACCAAGTGACAGTTACACAGGGAGTATATTTACTAAGAGTATCTCTATCAAGAAATAGAAAGCAAGCCCCAAAGTTCTGAGTTCTTATTTCATCACTTTTCAATGTGAACTTAAGTATTCATTCATCTTTTTTACAGCTTCCGTTCATTTTCTTAAATACGTCTTGTACTGGGAGCTGAACTCAGGGCTTCACACATATTGTACAAATGCTTTACCACGAGTTGCAACCCTAGCTCCTTTTAAGATTTTTTTTTTTTATATTGACACAGGGTCTCACTAAGTTGCATAGGTTGCCTCTGGCCTTGAAATTGCAATTCTCTTGTCTGTGCCTCTTAAGTCACTGGGATTACAGGTATGTGCCACAGCACCTGGCAATTTGGGTGGTTCCTTATGTGCATAATCAAAACAGGAAAAACAGCCAATGAAACACATTACACATAAGAATAATTATGTATAAGACCATAGATCTGGAATGCTGGGAAATTCAGTATGATTGAGTTCTTAAGAATTCAAAGAACAGCATGAAAGTTTGCACCAAGAACCCAAGTAATGTCCACAATTTTTACATTTCCAAAGCTGAGCAACTTTTCAACAAAGTAGGTCAGTCTGGAATAAAGTCAGTTACACGTCCTTAACTGGTATGTCTACCTGCATGAGCAAGTGTTTGCAAGATCATATCTCAGAAAATAGATCTCTGAAAGAGTCTTTTATAGTCAGAGAACATATGGAGAGTCTATCCTCCAAAGGAGTATAAATTGTTATGGGAAGAGCTGTGTTCCAAAAATCTGGATCCTTACTCCTAAAGCCTCTTCTTAGTACTATTTTTAATATCTTTTTAAAATTTCTTCTGATTTCTGTTACACTCAAAATATCATCATGCTCATTTGAAAAATTGTCTTAATAACATTTAAAAGATCATGAATTTCTCAACCCTTAAGAGCTGTAGCCAGTTGTAAAGCAGGCACGCGCTGCCGTGAGCAGTACACGGGAAGGGCACTTGCTCCCTTCTCTTCGCCTTCTTCCCGCTGTGTGTAACCTTATTTGGCAAGCGCTCACGTGTACTGTCCTCGGGTGACTCTACAAACCATCATCCTCTGCAGATTTGAAGAGAGAGATTTAGGACTGTTTTGGAAACAAACAAAACACACACACACACACACACACACACACACACACACACAAACACACACGAAGGAAACAATTGCTAAAGACATGCAAGTACTGATGACCTGCCTTATCTGCAGCTTACAGATCTGTGGATTCAACAGAGATCAAACATATCCTTCAAAAAAGTTCGTCTCTACTGCACATGTACAGACCATTTTTCTTACCATATTCACTACTAGCATAACAACTATTGACAGAGTACTTACATTGGATTAGAGATTATAAGTAACCTAGAGATGATTTGGGGATGAGATTTGGTTCAGTTGGTAAAGCACTGCTCTGCAGTCTCTGAGGTTCTGGTTTCAATTCTCAGCATCGCAAAAATGGGAGAAGGACTTGGCAATCCACTCCCGAGGTAATCCCCAAACAATCAGCCATTGAAAACCCTAAGTGGGTTGCTGTGAGTTGGACATGACTGGATGGCACCTAATAATAAACAACGCGGATGATTTTAAATGTTCAAGGGAATATGCATGGAACACAGGTGAATCCTACTTCATTTTATACCAATGGCTAAAACTATTGGATCTAAGTATCTTCAGAGGTCCTGGAACCAATTCCATGGAGACAAGGGGCAGCAGAACATATAGGTTGTTGTTGTTAGGTGCCATTGAGTCAGGTCTGACTCACAGCAACCCTATGTACAACAGGATGAAACACTACCCAACACTGCTATGCACATGATCTCTTTATGTTTGAGCCCTGTTGCAGTCACTATGTTTCTTCTCATTTTGAGTCATGCTGCAACACCAAATGGAGGTCCCAGGTGCTTTACTCCATTCCCACTATTAAAGCTGATTCTATAAGGAGGCAACTCTGGAGGGCTCATTTTCAGGCACTATATCTGACAGTGCTTCTCTGCTATTCATAGAGAAGCACTGACATAGTGCTGGGCATGGCACAGGGTCAGGGAATGTTTTGTTCTATTATACAGAAGGTTGCTATGAGTTGGACCCAACTTGATAGCACCTAAGAACAACAACAATCTCTGCTATTCACAGGGTTTTCAGTGGCTAATTATTTTGGGATCAAGCTGCCAAGTTCTCCCTAGTCTGTCTTAGTCTGGAAGCTCAGACTATGGATGAAAGCTCAGGCCATGGGTGGCCCTGCTGGCATCTGAAATACTGGTGGCATAGCTTTCAGCATCACAGCAACACACAACCCCAACAGCACAATAAGCTGACAGGCATGTGGACACATACAGGAGACATAAGGAAATTCAAAGAATGTCACTATAGCCCAGCCACACTAGCCTACCTGCCATTCCTCATACACTCCAGGCATGCTCCTGCCTCAGGACCTTTGTGCCTGAGCATTTCCTTTGCTGGCAATGCTTGATTTCTACATTTCTTCATAGCTATATTTCCTCATTTTTTATAACTATATTACATTTATTACATTATTTATTACATTTTTTCCATAACTGTTACATTTTTAAGTGTCTGCTCAAACCAGTTTGATCAACTGATCTGCAACACCTCCTCTTAATCTTGCCACTTCCTAACCCCATCTTTCATTTATTTTACTTACCATTTTACATACTATTTATATATTTGCTTTTCACATGTCTGTCTTTGCTAGAACATAAGCTCCATTAGGTCTGGGATTTTCAAGTATCCTATTCCTGCTCTTCCCTGAGGTCCTAGAATATCATAGAGGATGTACTCAGTACACATTTCAGGGAGGACTGGTGAATCTTGAACCAGGGCAACCTGATAATCCTCCCTTCTTCTCACAGAACTAGTTACTACCACTATTTTCATTTTCCAGATGGGGAAACTGTTAGACATGGTTTAACCAGTTGCGGACAAGCGATATGCACAAGGAAAAGGAAAGTAGAGTTTTGCCTGGAGGCTTAGAGTATTCAGCAAGATGTGCTCATGTTTCTCTCAGGGGGGCAAATTATGTCTAAGGATCCAGAGGGACCAGGGATGAAGAGAAGTAAAACCCAGACTTACCACTGTGAAATTTACTCTACGGTTAAGGAGACAAGATGAATCACTTTATTCTCTTCCAGGAGTGGAAACCAGCTATTGGCAAAAGTAGGAATGCCACATACCTTTTACTTTACACAGCCAAAGAACCCAAAGAAATGTAATTCAACGTCTAAAACAATCACAATCAATAAAAATTGAGGGGATGGTCAACATTTGAAAGTGTGTCTCTGTACTAGATATCTGAAATAAGGAATTCTGAACATGAATTATTGGTTCATTGCACAGTCAGCACACATCAACCAAATTACTGTTGCAATAGTAATTAAACTCGTAAACTTTACTTTTATTTATTTTTTTGGCAGTACTGGAGGGTTGAACCCGGGGCTTCAGGCATGCTATGCAAATGCTCTACTGCTACGTTGCACCCCCACCCCTTTTTATTTTAGACAGGGTCTTGCTAAGTCATGCAGGCTGCTTCTGGCCTCAAACTTTCTATCCTTCTGCTTCAGATTATAGGTGTAGGCCAGGGCATCTGGTGTGAACTTCATTTGGATAAGCCCCGGTACAGAGACATTTATAATGGAATGGGATATAGAGTGACATTTTTACTTAAGTAAATGGAAGTATTTTGATGCTATTAAAGTAAGTGTTTCTAAATTCTTAGCCAAAAAACTGAACTTTTCAAAAGAAAACTGAGTCTGAAGTAAACCAAATCCAATGATAGTCAAAGCTGGTAAAATATTTCAAGTTTTCCCCTTGGGGAGAAATGCTCCACAAGGGGCCCTACTTTGGGAGACTTAATCTTTTAGGGGGATTAATCAGATGAAGGTGGGGATATACTTTTGAAATTATTCCTTTCTTTAGTGTTTATATTCTAGTGGAAAGTGGTGATCCTCATTTGGGCATCAGAATTAGCTTCTGAAGTCATCTATACAGGAATGCAAACAAAGTCACTAGATGGGCCAAGGATTTGAATCATATCCCTTGATTATAGTAAGAAGAAGCACAGAATCAAAATTGCAATAATATCAAGAAAAATATCAATTTTTAATAAAAACTTCAAATATTTTGTCAATTTACCTGAAATGATTTTGGGAATTTTGTTTTTACCTAGGATATATACCTTTTAATTAAGTACCATAAAAAATAACCATCATTCAAGCAAAGTGGTGCATAATTGTAATACCAGCCCTCAGGAGGCTGAGGCAGGAGGACTATAAATTTGAGGCCATCCTGGGCTACACAGTGAGACCCTGTCTTAAAAATAACTAAATTGAAGATCCAGAGATACTTCCATGCAATTATAGCCACCTGATCTTTGACAAAGGGGCTAAGGACGCAAATTGGAGAAAGGATAGTCTCTTCAACAAATGGTGCTGAGAAGCGGTGCTGCAGTAAAATGAAAACAGATGCATGCCTTTCAATTTGTATGAGAGTCACCTCAAAATGGATAAAAGACCTCAACATAAAACCAGAAACCTTAAACCTACTAGAAGAAATGATAGGAAACACACTCCAATTCATAGCCATAGGAAAGCATTTCCTTAGTAAGACTCTAATTGCTCAGGAAATTGCACCAAGAGTTGACAAATGGGATTATGAGAAATTAAAAAGCTTCTGTACAGCAAAGGAAACAATCAACACAGTTAAGGACAAGCCCAATGACTGGGAGAAAACCTTCACATCCTACACATCTGACAGAAGACTAATTTCTAGAACTTACAAATAACTCAAGAAAGCAAATCCCAAGACAATAAATAACCGAATATACAAGTGGGCAAAGGAAATGAACAGACAGTTCTCAAATTAAGATGTTTGTAAGGCTAAGAAGCACATGAAAAAGTGCTCAATATTCCTAGCCATTAGGGAAATGCAAATCAAAACAACTCTGAGATTCCACCTAACTCCAATAAGAATGGCCAAGATCAACAAAACAAATAAATAATAACAAATGCCAGCAAGGATGTGGAGAAAAAGGAGCCCTCTTACACTGTTGGTGGGACTGTAAATTGGTTCAATCACTTTGGAAATCAATATGGAGATACCTCAGAAAACTAAAAATATAACTGTCATATGACCCATCTATACCACTCCTGGGAATATACCCAAAGGGAGACAAGTCATTATACCACAGAGACACTTGCATCTCCATAGTCATTGCAGCGCTCTTCACACTAGCAAGGCTATGGAATCAACCAAGGTGCCCATCCACAGAAGAATGGATAAATTTATTATGGCACATATACATAATGGAATACTACTCAGCAATAAAAAAAAAGAAATAATGTCATTTGCAGCAAAATGGATGAATTGGAGAATATCGTCTTAAGCAAATGAACACAAGCTCAAAAAGAGAAATACCATATGTTCTCACTCATGTGTAGGAGCTAAATCTTACTTAAAGGAAGAAAAAATCCTATACATAAGTTGATATATAAAAATGCACAGTTAAACTTAGAGAAGAAAGGATAATATAAAGGGTAGAAAGGAGGATGGAGGGAACTAGCAAAGGGAAGCAAAAATTGAGGAAGGTGGGATGGGGAGGAGAAACAATGTAGAGAGATATATGGAGAGAGGATCTCAGTGTAAACAATGCAATTTCATGAGTACATGGGAATAACTGTCGTTGTTAGGTGGCATTGAGTCAGTGTCTGACTCAGTGATCCTACATACAATAGGCAAAACAAAATTATTAGTGCTTCTCTGCTATTAGTAGGCATGGGGAAAATAGGAGAAAATAACCCAAATATGCATGAGTTTTGCTACATATTCATCAAAAGCTTCCATAGACCTTGCAAATTGATAAAAGTGTAACCCAAAGTGATGTAATAGTTGTATAATACAAAAAGCCAATGTTGTATTACTCTGTACCCCACCATCATTTACCAATAAAGGAAGGAAAAAACCCTAAATAAATAAATAACTGTCTATAACAGGAAAAAAATCACAACCACCATTTTCAGATAAATATTGTACCAATTCACATAAATTAAAAATTGGTATGCCTGCAGCTGGGCCACTGTGGTGTCCAATTCCATCAGATCTCAGAAGCTAAGCAGGGTGAGGCCTGGATAGTACTTGGATGGGACAATGCATGGGAACACTAGGTGCTGTAGGCTTGGGAGAAGGACCTGGCAACCCACTCCCCAAAACAGCCACTGAAAACCCTATGAAGAGCAGAGAAGCACTAACAATACTGTTCCACCTGTTGGACACAGTGTCACTATGAGTAGGACACCAACTCAACAGCACCTAACAACAACAAAAATTGGTACATTTCAGATTAAAGGAGTAAAATTATTTCTTGAACAGAAAGAATCTTGTTTCCTGAGTTACCTTAGGAAAACCATCATCATAATCTAACAATGAACTCTCTAATGAGTATGGTTGGTTTGCATGTGCTGGCATCAGCTAAAAAACTGGTGTGGGACACTTGGTTTTATATCGAGAATAGA
Organism: Pedetes capensis; assembly: GCA_007922755.1. Taxonomy (NCBI): domain Eukaryota; kingdom Metazoa; phylum Chordata; class Mammalia; order Rodentia; family Pedetidae; genus Pedetes; species Pedetes capensis. Next base: position 18,126 of record VMDO01023670.1, read on the forward strand.
AGGGAATCCATTTGCCTGAAGATGACTAAACATGGTAGCAGGAGATAACACTACTTGTTCTTTAAATGTTTACACATGGTACTCATTATTTTGAGCTCCATCTTACATGTTTACTGTCTTATGTATGAAACTGCCTTGAAACAATCTTAAAGAGTCAAATTTGATTACAATTAACATGCCATTGTTAGTCCTGATATGCTAAACTTTCACTGTATATGTTTATTATTGACTGATGGAAATTACTTAGGCATATAAAATTAAGAAATATCAATTGCTCTCTTTTCCCAAGGGGGGAAAAAAGAAACATACTGACAATATCCCCAAAGAATGAAAACTTCTCTTGAAATGTGACTTACCATTATCAATGCTATTAAAGTGCTTCTAAATTTTTAGAAATTTAGACTTTGAATTTCCACTTGAAATTTACACTGTCAGTTCTTGGAGTTGAAAACATTTTAAAATCATATCCTTGAAATTGTATGAATGCATTTTAACTTTTGTATATATATAGAGAGAGACACATACATGTATGTATATATGTATGTGTATATTCACAGAAGGTAAAGCAACCCAAAAATGGCAAAACAAACCTAGAGTTTACATGTGTTATAGTTCATATTTTAGCAAGCACACCATCATGGTTTTGGCAAAAGATTTCTAACACTTATATTTATACACTTTTCTATGGCAAATGCTTTCTGAAGGTTTTCCAAATACTCCTACTAACGTGAAACCACTAAATGTCTTTGAGTTCTCAAACTATGTATTTGTGCTTAAAATATATCTGTAAGAGATATCAAACCACCATGTACTTACCCAGGAGACATTTTTACCCTTAGGTGTTTTTAGCATGGCAACATGCAGTACTGAGGTGATCAGCAACAGTTTCACCAACATGGAAAAATCCAATGGAGTATATATTCCAAACGTCTTCGTTACCCAAATGCAAAAAGTCCCCTGGTTTGCCAGACACAGACATCATAAGTAACAATGAAGATAATCTTCAGATAACCCATCTTCCTTCCCGGTATTGAGCATGTGAACACACACATAACAGTCAGATCTCTACTGTAATCACACAGTATATAGAGGCAGAGGCTGTAACATGTGTATCTTCTGTATATCCACAAAATCCAGAGTGCAGTAGTACCATAAAAAATAAAACTTGAATCCACGTGGAAAGGTCCAAACTCATAGAGGTATTCTTCCCACAGCTGCTCAGTGGCAATTACCAATTACTCTCCAAGCTTTACAAAAAATCTTGGTAGCTCTAGCTTGTGATTACTGTTAAGAAAAATAGTGAAAGCAAAGAGCACGTAGGAGACCTTGTAGGTTAGCTGCTGGTGGCATCCATTTTAGGAGGTGCCAGACTCCAGGGCTGCCCAGAGGATAGAGAGAAAGCAGAGCTGTTTCAATTAATAATACATAGCTTCAGGTGCAGTATGCACCTGGAAGTACCTTCTGCGCAGCCTCACAACGTAGGTGTTGCTCTCTCTCCAGTCTCAGAGACTCACAGTGCACCTGTTGTTGATGAAACTGCTCCGGGAAAGGCTGGTATCCTAACAACCAGTTTTTTGTTTATAAGGTAAGAAAGAAAGATCCCCAAAGCGAAGCAAATTAGAAGCCCTAGGTGGAAGAGCAAGGCTGGAAAGCAGTGTTGGCTCTCTTCCCTTTGTTTCTGTGCCCTTGCGTCCCTCGACTTTTACCTCCTGTCAATCTAGATTAACTAAGCAGATCCAGGCTAAATTTTGCTACTATCAGTAGTGATTAGTGTGAGTTGATGAAATCGGATTATACAGGCGAACCTTCTCCCTCAGCAAGCAGCACCATGAGATTGCAAATCCTCCTGTCCTTCTCGGTACCAGGCTGAAGCTTTCTGGAAAGTTCTATAGAAGAGAATAGGCTAATAAGAGAAAATCTAGTTGCCTGAAGCTGCTCGTGTATAAATAGAGTTGGAAGGAAATCTCTATTTTACTTTTAATTTGCTTTTCTTCCAAATTCTAATGTCCTCTTAGACTGAAACTGAAATCACTATAGAAGAAATGCATACTGGTTTTCTATTTCATTAAAACTTCTTTTCCTAGCAGAGTGGCCACTTTGACCAAGAGATTCAGGTCACAAGAAGTGGCAGAGGCAGCTTGGAACTGTGAGTTACTTTTTTTGAACATCTATGATATGTTTAGGCACTGCACAAAGGAATGTGCATATATTTAGGCTCAAGCAATCCTGGAAGATATTAATATCAAATCCTGGAAGATATTAATATCAAAACTTTAAAGAGGAGGAAATTAAGAAGTATACCAAGTAATTCTCAACAAAGATCTAATGAGCCAAAGCAATGCTTTTTAGATTCCTCTCTGAAGTCAAATGGTATCTAGATGTTTTTGAATCTCTTTCAAACTACTGGAAAGGAATTGCTTTCATATATATATATATATATATATATATATATATATATATATACACACACACACACATATATGTATATATGTGTATATATTTGTATACATATATATGCTCATATATATATATATATATGTGAGCAATTCCTTTACAGTAGTATATATGTATATACACACACACACATATATATTCTTCATATATATATATATACACATATGTATGTATGTATGACTGCATGTCATCCTGATGTGTCTTAAGAATTTGGGGCAATTATGTTGTTGTTGTTAGGGACCATCGAGTCAGTGTCTGACTCATAGCAACCCTATGTCCAACAGGCAAAACAGTATTGCTACTGCTTCTCTGCTAGTCATAGGGTTTTCAATGTGACTGAATGTTTTTTGGGAATGTGCTGCTGGGCCCTTCTTCCAAGCCTACAGCATCTGGTGTTCCCAGGTGGTCTCCCATCCAAGTACTAACCAGGTTGAACCCTACTTAGCTTCTGAGATCTGTTGGGATCGGATGCCACAGTGCTAGAGCTGCAGGCAGGGCAATTATAATTCTTTTACTTTTAAAAATAGGGCTAGAGATAAAGGTCAGTGGAAGCATGTTTGTTTAGCATGCACAAGGCCCTCCCTGAGTCCAATTTCCAGCACCACATGAACAAACAAACAAAGTTTGTTCCAGGGCTCCTCATAGGAAATCTTTAGAATAATATTAAGTATAAAACCACTAAATTGGGGCTACAGAGTTCATTGTATAAATATTAGTGCTACCAGAAAAGAACGTAAGTCTCTGGTGACTCCGTTCTATGCATTTAACATATTTAGTCAAGAGCAATAGTTAACATGTGTGGAAAACAGTCTATGTCATATTTTACCTGTTCTATTTTACTCAAAACAGTGACAATCTCACAAGGTTGATTTTAATGATTTTGGACTGTTTTTTGGCAGAGATGGTGTTAGTTTTGAATTTTAAAAAAGGAAAAACCTTATTTTACAATGAAGCTTGCAGATATAAATAGGATTTTTAATCAGCTCAAAATTAGAAGAATAAATTAAAATGGACATCAAAGTGGAGATTAAAAGAATTTTTTTAAATGAAGGATTGCCTTGCTATGAGGGTACTGTGGTTTCTATATGTGTGTGCATGTGTCTACGTCCATGTAAATCTCATCAGCCTTATTTTGCTATAAGCGCCCAAGGACGTGGCTCAGGCCTCCTATATTTTTCTTCTCAGGGAATACAGTACTCCAAGTTGCTCAATAAGTGTTGACTAATTGGCTATAGTTCTGCTATGAAATTTGTAACAGTTCTTTGAATACAATTTTTGGTTAAAATGTTCTACGATATAGTACCACTGAAAAAATAAGACAATTTGGAACTTGGTATTTCAACTAAAATGTGAATGCTACAGGTTACTTATTTAGATTCATATTTTTTTTATTTCTGTTCCTAAAAGCCATGAAGGGACATCCAGCACAAACTTAGTGCTCTAGAAGAAAACTTTTTATATAAAAGATCAGACCATGTGACTTCAGGCATATTTAATTTCATATCCTTCTACAAATATTTAGTTGCAAACTACAACTAAATTTTTGTTCCTTTGTGTCCTATGGCTTTATGTTGTTATGGATTGAATTGTGACTCAACCCCACCAGCAAAAGGTGTGCTGAAATCTTATAAAAGAGGAAATTTAGACACAGAGACAGGCAAACACAGAGGGAAGATGCTGTTAACATACCAAGGGATAAGATAATCATGTGACTACTGGAGTGATACAGCTGTAATCCCAAGAATGCCAAAAACTGCCAGCAAACAGCAGATGTTGCTACAGGAAAGGGAGGAGTCTCCTCTATCGCCATTAGCAAGACCACTGCCTTCACAATACCTTGATTTTCAGACTTCTAACCTCCAGAACTATGAGACATTGCTTTAAGCCACCCAACTTTTGGAACTTTGTTACAGTAGTCCTAGAAAACAAATACAGATGTTAAATCTTTTCCTTTCCAAAGACCCTTTAGAGTATTCCAAGCTGCTTTTAGGGCTGGGGTTTAGCTCAGTTGGTAGCATGCACTCTGCACTCTGAGGCCCTGGGTTTGATCCCCAGCACCACAAAACTGGTAGAAGGACATGACAGCCCTTCCTGAAACAATCCCCCCAAAATCAGCCATTGAAAACCCTAGGACAGTCTCTATGGTTGGGACATGACTTCACGGTACCTCACAACAAACAATAAGCTGCTTTCATTAATTTCACAACATTCTATAGGTAAAAATGTCAGAATTTATCTTTAAACTTTGATTTTTGAAGTATACCCATGTCATATATTTGACTTAAATTTTAACTTGTTCATAGATTAATTTGTACATTTCACATATGAGGCCTCCCTATGCTGGGCTGTCGGGCCCCAAATAATCTGTGGGATTTTTAGGTTGTGACCTAGAATGGGAAAAAGTTATATACTTATTTTCAGTAACTTCTGGCAGAAAGTTAGCATTTCTTTCAATTATGAATACTGCAATAGGCCATATTGATATTGGCAGTACCTATGACATCAGCAATAGAAATCACAGGTATTTTCATTTCATATTATAATTCTTTCAGACATATTGAAATTTTGTGTCTATCTTCTAGCTAATGATATGCATACTGAATGATTTAGGAAAAATTTGCAATTTATGTTGAAATGCATAAAAACATTAAAATTGTTCAATGATGGATATGTTAACAGATAGGATATATCATTAAGAATATACAGGTATTCTTTCAATTTTGCTATATACTTGAGAATTTTCATAATAATTTTTAGAAAAATATTATTTACTAGAATTCAAAATTATAATAATTCTTCTCATTGGTTCTGCTACTTACTTTATTAATAAGAAATATATATGTTACTGCCTGTACCCATACCACCATGGCATCTGATCCCATCGGATCTCAGAAGCTAAGAAGGGTAGGGCCTGGTTTGTACTTGGATGGGAGACCGCCTAGGAACACCAGGTGCTGTAGGCTTGGGAGAAGGACCTAGCAACCCACTCCCAAAAAACAATCAGCCATTGAAAACCCTATGAATAGCAGAGAAGCACTAACAATCTTGTTTTGCCTGTTATACATATGGTCACAATGAGTCGGATACCAACTCAGTGGTACCTAACAACAACAATATAGGTTACTATGCCACAGATTTGGTTTTTTAAACATTTTGAAAACTGTATCCCTATATAATTAATTTCTTCTGTAATCCTACAAAATTTCATATTGTACACTTAAAAATATTACCCTACGGAAGGATCCTCTTGGCTTCACCAGACTATAAAAGAGACTACAGGTGTAATTGAAGAATTTTATTCATAAGATCATCATAAAAACTGGTAGAGTAGCAATATTATTCCTTAGAGCTTTGAAAAGTTAAAAAGCTTTTTGTTATATTAAGTAAAAAATGAAACTATTGAAAACTAAGTCTTTAAAATATCTAACAATGTGACATTTGTACCAAAGTTAAAACCTCGCTGGTATCTAAGACACAGTTGAATTAAGTTCAATGCCACTTATCTAGTTCTGTGCCAATCTGCTGTGTAACAAAGTAACCCAAAACTTCATGAACTAAAATGACAATTATGGTTCGAGGGATCCACTGAGCTCAGGAAGGCAGCTTACATTCAGAGACCCAGGTGTAGTCATTGTCAGATAGCTACTGGGACTGAATCATCTAAAACCTTGGGTGGACATGCTATTGAACATCTAAGAGGGCTGACTCCCATGGCTGGCAGTTGATGCTGCGTGTTAGCTAGAAACTCACCTGGGACTGGCAACCAGAGCAAAACACAAGACTTTTCTATGTGGCTGGAGCTTCTTGAAGCAGGCCATGTGAGTTCTAAGGGAGAGCATCCCCACAGCAAGCATTGCAAGAAACCCTGGGGGTGGGGGGCCAGGTAGCAAAGATTCTTCCCTAATCTTCCAAGTCACACAGTATTATTTCCATGATGTAATACTTGTTAAAAGTGAGTCACAGAGCCAGCCCAGAATCAGAGGGAGGGGACTACAGGAGGGGATGAATATCGGGTGGGTGGCTCATAGGAGGCAAGGCGGCCATTTGTGGAGACCTGGTACAATTCATCCACGAAGCTACCTTCCACACCCAGGGCTATGCATGCGTGTGGCCTTGCAATTGATGAAGTGGCACTTTGACTGTTAGTTGGGCTCACCTCTGTCTCCAATATGTTCAGCTCATTTCTCAAGGAGCCCCAAATGAATTCCTTTCCATTGAATCTCTAAGTTTGGCCTTGGACAAGTAAAACTGGGGCCAACTGTGTGATTTAGTATTCCCCAGATCCTCGTTTTCTCTAAAAGTTCAGCCATTCTGATTCAATTCCTTCAGTAAAAGCAGTGTTTCTTGAGTATGAGAAGTGCACTCGATAGATATTTTGTTTTCATACCCTTCCCATTTCTAGGAGCAAGCATACTGCCTAGTGCATAGCAGTTGCCCAAAAATAATCTAACAATTTCCATCATCATAAAAATAAGATGTGAGAAGCTATCCTAGCTTTTGGAAGTGGGTTGAAAGAATAAAACACAAGATGTCGCCAACACGGACCCACAACAACGCTTCTGTGCTCAAGTTTTTGCAGAGCGAATAAAAGGAAGTTTTAGATTTCTCGATGTGATTCAGCATTTTCCTTTTAGTGCATGTGTTTTCAAAGAAGGAACTGGATTCTATTGTGTCTAACCAGGTATATCCCACTAATCACGGAGATTTCAGCAGTTCTTCATTGATGTTTGAGTGGAATTTAAGAAATTAGAAACAGATAAACTAAGTGGATTTAACAAGTTACACAATAAAGGAAAAAAATTCACTTAAAGAAACAACTCCTGGCCGGGCGTGGTGGCGCACGCCTGTAATCCCAGCGGCTGGGGAGGCGGAGGTGGGAGGATCTGAGGATCAAGTTCGAGACCAGAGGCAGTCTGCATAATTTAGCAAGACCCTGTCTCAAAAAGAAAAAAAAAAAAAAAAAAATGGCTGAGGTGCAGCTCAGTGGTCCAGCACTTGCAGAGGATACAGGCGCCAGGCCCTGGGTTCATCCCCCAGTACCGCAAAAAAAAAAAAAAAAAAGAAAGAAACAACTTCTTCCCAGGCACAGTGGCATATCTTTGCAATCCCAGCGACTTGGGAGGCAGAGGCAAGAGGATAGCAAGTTCAACACTAGAGGTAGCCTATGTAACTTAGCAAAATCCTGTCTCAAGCTAAAAAGAGAAAAAATTGGGCTAGGGTGTGTGGCTCAGTGGTAGAGCACTTGCAAAACATATGTGAAGCCCTGGGTTCAATCTGCTTCCTGTTGTTGTTGTTGTTGTTGTTGTTGTTAGGTGCTGTCGGGTAGGGTCTGATTCATAGTGACCCTCATAGAGTTTTCAACTTCTGATTGTTTTGGGATTGTTTTCAGAAGTGCTGCCACATCCTTCTCCCACTTTTGCAGTGCTAGGGATTGAACCTGGGTCCTCAGAGATGGCAGAGCAAGTGCTGTACTAACTGAGCTAAACACCAGTCAACCTGCCAGGACGACCAAAAACAGAAACCTTACAATAACAACAATAGCAAAAATCTCCTGTTCAAGCAATCTAACCCTTTCAGCAGATCTGTTTCCGAACATATTGAGCACTTACTACATAGTAGGTACCGTGCTGTCTGCAGCCATGGCATCCTGGTGTCTAATCCCGTCTGATTTCAGAAGCAGAGTGGAGCCTGGTTTGTCCTTGGGTGGAAGACCGCCTGGGAATACCTGATGGTGTAGGCTTGGGAGAAGGACCTGGCAGCCCACTCCTGAAACAATCAGCCACTGAAAACCCTGTGAATAGCTGAGAAGCACTGACAGTGCCAGGAATGGCACAGTGTTGGGAGTGTTTCCTTCTGTTGTACATAGGGTTGCTATGAGTTGGACCCAAGTCAATGGCACCTAACAATAACAACAGCAACAAAAGGCACAGTGCAAAGAATTCTATAAAACATTATCTCAGTGAGTTCACAAGTCTTCCCAAAGACTTATAAGGCAGATACCTTACTCTTTCCAATTTGGAGGAAACAGACTTAGAATTTAAGTGACCACTGGCAAATCTCAATTTTGATCTTCTAGAAATCTGACCCCAGTGCCTACCATTTGGTGGTCTATCTTCAATTATCACAAGAACAGCTGTCCAGGGCTGCTACCCATTGAGGAGCCTGAAGCAGGTGTGCAGCTTACACCTCTGCTGCTCCCATTCCATGCTCTCAGAGCACCTGATCTCAAGCCCCAGCTGCTGGACATTCTATGTCATACTTCACTCTCCACCCCAGGCTCTCACACCCTGAAAACATCCACTGAGCTCACCAGCAAACCCAGAAATGTGGAGGAGTTGCTGTCCCTACACACAACTTAATGAGCAGATGACAGGCATTGGCAAGCAAATGCTGTCACCTGCCATCCTAATGTGGACATCTGGGGAAGTTTTGGTACTTTGCCGGAAGGCGAGACTGGTGGAATCCAGTCACCCTTGCCCAAAAATTTGATAATGTTCCTTTATATTGGCTTTGCCTCCTTCCTTGTCTCTCAGGAATCCCACCACCATCAGCCAATACACTGCCTGCACGAAACCCTCATCTTAGGCTGTGCTTTTGGGGAACAAGGTTTGTGATTACCAGACACATCTAACAGTAAGAAGCACCCCACCATTCCAGGGGGAGAATGGAGATGTTCCAGATTGGTGAATGTTCTCCTGCGAATCCACTAAAGGAGCCCCTCCTGAGAGATCCTTGGATATGACTAAGAAGCTGCAGTATTGGAATTCAGGCCATTAGTTATCTTGCTAGTTAGACAGTGAGCCTCTGGAGGGTAAGTGGTTTGACTTTCAGCACTGTTTCTCACACTGCACATAAATGAGTGCTTAGCATTTAACAGGCGCTCCATTAGTAGATGCTGATTAGCAAAGTAACTGGTACTTACTTGAGCACCACCTCTCTAGGCCTTCACCTATTAAAAAGGAGGGCAGTATCTTCCATAGAAAGTGTTCTCCATCCAAGCAGTGGTTTATCTTAAACTCCAACTGTCCAACTGTAATGAGTGTAATTTTATATAGATATGTCTATACCTAACAAACAGATTCAAATAGAGATGGTGTTTGTTAGGTGCCATCAAGTTGGGTCTGACTCATAGCAACCCTATCTATGTCCAAAAGAATGAAACACTCCTCGACACTGTGCCATGCCCAGCACTATTGTCAGTGGTCCTCTGCTATTTATAGGGTTTTTAGTGGCTGATTGTTTCAGGAGTGAGCTACTGGGTCCTTCTCCCAAGCCTATGGCACTTGGTACTCCCAAGTGGACTCCCATCTAAGTTCTAACCAGACCCAAACTGCTTAGCTTACAAGATCTGATAAGACTGGACACAAGGGTAGCATGGCTGTAGACAGAGCTGAGGTAAGCATTGTAAAAGGAATAAAAATTTGGAGTCAGCAGACAAGGGTTAAATTCAGACTCCTCTACTTGTAAAACAAGGTGATTTACTTAATTGAATCTGTTGCCTTTTATACAGGCATTAGAGGCCCCCATCTCAAGGGGCTTTTGTGAACATTGAACAAAATCATGGGCGAACATGAAGCACAGTAAACAGTGCCTCCACATCTGGGCTTTCTCCTGCTGTTGGGTTCTTGCTTGGTCTTTACGATATACTTACTATGCAAGCAATGCATAAGCCCATTTGTGTCTCTGATTTCCCTTTTTTGAGAGAAAGAGAGAATATTCACTTTCATATTTAGGTCACATAGCTGAAGCAAAACTCAAAACCATGCATGTGAAATTACTTAAGATTTGTAAAGGTAATCGTAGGTAGCAGAGGCAGTGAAGATAGAGCTGCCATGTACTGTTGTGCATTCTGTGCAGTGCACAAAGGCTGCATCCTCCCAGTGGAGTGTATTTTTCCTTCTAATTTTTCCACTCAAAGAAAGCACCCTTTTCTAATATGGGAAGAGGGGCCCTCATACCTGGTGAAGGTCTTCCATGTATGAATCAATAGTAGATAAGACTCATCAAATTTAAATCCTAGCTCTGGCATTTACTACTTATATAACTTTGGGCAAACTCCTCTGTGCCTCCATTTTTTTATCTACAAAATTAAAAACTTCTATAGTGCTCATAAATTATAAGGATTATATGAGCATATATAATCCTTAGGATTACAGCACTTAGGATAGTGACTGGCACATAACAGTAAACACTCGTGGTTTATTATGTGAATTATGTGAATTATTCTTGTAATTCACATGTGCCAATTGTGGCAAAACACACACTATTGATCTTTTAAAGTAGAATTTAGCTCTATTGAAAACTAATCTACATGTACACATTTTTGAATGAGGCCAATTGGAAATGTATACATTTTTTTCCTGATGTTTTGATGAATACAATGGAAAAATTGATGAATTCAATTAAAAGGACTCCTGAAACACACAGGTTATAAAAGCCTAACTCTAGTTATTTGAAACAGCTGCCAGTATTTGTTCTTTTGGACAGGAAGTAGTTTTGTTTATCACAAGCCTGGGCCATTAGTGCCCATAACCTTGAAGAACTCTGTATTAATTTAGGCTGATCTGAACATTTCTAATTGTTGTTAGGTGCCATCAAGTCAGTGTCCGAATCCTAGCAACCCTACATGCAAGAGGTGAAACATTGTCAGTGCTTCTCAGCTCTTCATTTCTAATAGGTTGCCTAAAACTCTGTCAGTAAGTCATGATACATCTTATAACTTATCTTATGATGATTTATCAACTAAATGCTGACCCTCATTGGATTATAAACTCTTCAAGGGCAAGAATCATATTATTTTTTGTATATACTGACATACTATATACAAGAAATTGCTGGATGAAATAATACAAGTGCCTGCCAAATGAACTTCAAAGACACAGTCCAGCAGAACATGCTGTAGTAATATAACCCAGAGAAGACAAGGACACAGATAATGTTTTAAAAGAATGAATTCTTAAGCAAGGGTCTAACCAAATCCTGTCTCCTTGGAGGGAGTCATCAAGAATGACTTGTCATTATTAATAATAGTCACAGAGACATTTTCTCTTTCTTTCTGAAGATGAACATTGAGGGCAGGTAGGGAGAAAAGGGAATGGGGAAGTTGGGGAAGGAGGGGCTCTCTGAACTTCTCCCAGGAAGAACAGAACTATCTGTTTCACCAGTTCTGGGACAGCTTTCAAAAAGACAGCTACATCCTCTCAGATTTGATTAATTTGTCCAACCAACTAAATTATAATGCCCTTGATAAAAAAAAAAAAGAGGTGAATAAAGGTATATAATGAGGATTCACAAAATTTGCAACATCCTCAATCCTCAATTTCAACCACAATTTACTATAGATTTTTAAAAAAAAAAACATTTTCAGGAGCCAACTAACCAAAATGTGTTGTAAAAAGTGGGACTACTTTTGCCTATCTTATCCATTTTCTATCTCGATTGCCTTTACTACAATTAAAATTTTGGTCTAAATAAATCACATTGAGTAAAAATATAGAAATATTAGGATTACCATATTTATGATTTATTTTCATGTCTTTCTCTCAATAGCTCCTCTCATTGAGACTTTCCTTTTCCCTTTTGCTTCCCCTTGGGAACATATAAGACCTGGTCCTGCCTCACTTTCCCCATTCAAACCCAATGGCTTAAGATGCTGGAAGATTCTTCCTTGAGCACTTGTTTTTTAAACAGTACTTGAGGGTTGAAACCAGGGCCTCACACATACTTTGCAAGTGCTCTACCACCAAGCTGCACTTGTTGTTGTTGTTGTTTGGTGCCTTTGAGTTGGTATCCGACTCATAGCGACCCTCTGTACAACAGGGCAAACACTATCTTCAGTGCTCCTCTGCTGTTCATAGGGTTTTCAATAGCAGATTGATTTTTGGGAGGGGGTTGCCAGGTCCTTCTCCCAAGCCTACAGCTTCTGGTGTTCCTGGGCAGTCTCCCATCCAGGTACTAACCAGGCCTGACCCTGCTTAGCTTCTGAGATCTGACAGGATTGGATGCCACAGGGCTATGGCTGCAGGTCCAAGCTGCACTACAGCCCATTTATTTATTTGAGACAGAGTCTTGCTAAGTTAATGCAGACTGCCTCTTGCCTCAAAGTTGTAATCCTCCTGCCTCACCTCCCAAGTCACTGGGATTACAGACATGCACCCCTACACCTGGCTTGAGCACATCTCTTTACACTAATGTGAATTCATGATCTTCTCAAGGACAACCTTTTATTTCTCACATCAAGTCTTACACCAAATCCTGCATCTCTTTGATCATGATGCACACACAACCATGACATGACTAGATTTTAAATGAATCTATATAGCAACCACAAATTAAGAATCTTCTTTTAATTAGATTTATTGGTACACTAATCCTTATATGTTAGTCAGAAAAATATTGATTTCTAGATAGCAACGGATTTATTCGCTTCAAGATTTAAGCTAAAACTCTATGAGTAAATGTTAAATTATATCTTCTTACAGTGAACTAGTTCCCAGACAAATTCCCACATATTACCTGCATAAGAGAGAATAACAGTTTGATTTGGGATTCAAAGGCAATATACTTTTTTAGAAAGGAATGAATGAGTTGTTTGATTTTTAGCTACTAGATTATGAGTTTCTT
>VMDO01023671.1:0-31171 GCA_007922755.1 Pedetes capensis
CCAGGACAGGCAGCCCCAGCAGCCTCCCCCTAGGGACGCCCCCTTCTGGCTGGTCTGTCAAACCAGCATCCTCACGACCAGTCTACGGGGGCTCCAATACCTGCGCCCTGAGTGTAGCTCTTGGGCCAGGGACAAAAGTGCGTCCTCATCGACCTGTGGCTGTGGCTCGCTTGTGACAGGGGTGACAGGGTGTGGGGGGCTGGGAAGGGAGAGCTGATGGCTTCCCTAACCACATCCCCTGGCCCTGCTCCACCATCCTGCCTCTGCGGGGCTCACAATGTGCCTCCCCTCTCTGCAGACTGGTGGTCGTAAGAAACGGTTCTGGCCAATGAGATGCAAGCAGAGGTTGTGGGCGGGTCTTCTGACATCTCTGGCTCCTCCTTCAGAGCTTGCCATGACACTTGCCAAACCCACCGCATGCCAGAACATTCCACAGAGCTCAGGCTGGTGTGGCCGAGAGAAGGGTGGGAGCTAGTGAAGGGTTTGTTCCGCCTGCCACTGTCTATCTGGGTTCCTTTACCTCCTGGCCCAAGTGCACAGCAAGACCTCAAAGAGGGGCAGTATTTGCTGCCAACCTTTTTTTTTTTTTCCCCCGCGGTACTTGGGTTTGAACCCAGGGCCTTGTGCTCACATGCTCTGCAAGTGCTGGACCACTGAGCTGTACCCCCAGCCCATTTTTTTACTTTTTGAGACAGGGTCTCGCTAAGTTACGCAGACTGCCTCTGGTCTTGAACCTGCGATCCTCCTGCCTCCGCCTCCCGAGCCGCTGGGATTACAGGCGTGCACCACCGCGCCCGGCTGCTGCCAATCTTTTGCCTTTCACTTTCTTCCTGCTGGAGAGTGGAGGTGATGTTGGAGGTGGAGCAGCCATCTTGTGATCAAAGGGGACATAGGTATAGGATGGGTGAGCAGAAGGTCAGAGAGACCGGTGCCCCAGATGGCACCTTGGAGACACTGGACAAGCCCTAGACCACGCAGCCCCTTTGTACTCCTCACTGGTCCTTCTGCTAACAACACTGCGGCTTCTCCACCAGGAGGACCTGGAGCTCGGGGCTGCCTGAGTCTTCCGTTTCCTGAACCCTGCGCTCCGCTGGGTAAGGGCGGGAGGCGGTGCTCCAACTCAGGAGCCACATCATTCCCTGGTTGTCCCCAGCGCCAGAGGAACACATCACTCTCAAAATGAGGCTGGGTCTGTGCCTACAGCCCCAGTGACTTGGGAGATTGAGGCAGGAGGATGGCTTGAGCCCAGGAGATCGAGGCCAGCCTGAGCCACACAGTGAGACCCTGGCTCAAATACACCAAACCAAAATGAGGCTGAGCCCTCCCCGCCAGAGTCTCCCGGGGAGTACTGCAGCCCCCGGCCCCTGCTGGGCGGCTCCCCTTCTCTGGGGCAAAGGGAGGTGGACGTGGGAGACCCCTCCCTGGAGGACGCCTTCTGTGGGTGTCACTTGAGGTCCCCCATGGTGTGGGAGAGTGAGAAGCGAGCCCTCTGCCCCCTCCATTACTGGGCTGCTAGCCCTCGGTCCACCACTCAGCTCGGAAAACCCAGCCCGGCTCCCACCTCCGTCCTTTCAAGTTCACAGAGAATGAGGGGCCCGTGGAGCTGACGAGGAGGATCGTGTGAGGCCCAAGCCCCTCAGAGCCACGCGGCGTCTGCCAGCTCCCTCCGGTGAACTGAGCAGGGCCTCAGGGCACAGATGTGCGGGCCCTGAGCGGCAGCTCTGGGGTCCTGGTCCTGACCTGACCGGGTGCCGTTTCCCGGTGGTCTCTTGGACACTCCTCAGTCCAGTCTCAGCTGAGAAGGGCGAGACCCCAGGTCTGAATGATGGGTTACAGAAGCAGACGCCACCCTCCGGGAGCGCCCACGCCAGCTGCCCAGCCACGCCAGTTTGCCCAGGGCTCCAGGAGCCCCAGTCCGCCCCAGCCTGAGAGCAGAGGTGGGATCCCCTGCCTCGCCCCCCACACGGAAGGGTCCCGGGTCCTGGGGCCAGCAGCACCATGGTGCTCCGTGAGCTGGGCCTGGTGGGTGCTGAGCATCGCCTGTGGACGCCCCTGACGGCTGCCCCTCAGCCTTCTGGAACTCACCATGAAGATGATGGAGACCAGGTTGGTGAGGTAGGCTGGGAAGCGGTCTCTCCAGGTCAGCTTCACTTTGTCTGTCTGCAACGGGAACAGATCCAGGTCACTGACAGGGAGCCGCCATGGCAGAGGCGCGCACTCGCACATGGACAGCTTCGACAACAGGGGTCCCCGGAGAAACCCTGGGGAGGTGACGCGAGAGGCAAACGTCCAGTGCTTGGGAAGCACGTGGGGCCTATCCCCCGGGCAATGTCACGAGGTCAGCCACGTGGCGCCGGCCACTGAGGAATGTGCTTCCTCCGCGCGTGGGCACAGCATTGCCAGTGCCCACAAGGGCTGCAGGGCCCACGCTGGGAGCTGCCTGCGTTGGAAACCCCCTTCGTTGTGGAAAGTTTCCCAGGGCTACAGGACCTAAGATGTTGGGGCATCTTTGCCCAGACCATAATAGTTATTGTGCCTTTGTGGAGCGAGTTGGAACCAGCAGCTGGGCTACAAGTTAGGACGCTGGATGGGCCCAGCAGTGCCGACTGGGCCCGCAGCCTGCAAAGTCTCTGGGGCCCATGGCTGCCTCGGTGGGCAGGACCTCGGAGAGAAGCTGGTCACCAGCCTGGCCGGTCTTGGGGGCCCTCCAAGAGGAGAATGAAGTCACAGCATGCGGACAGCACACAGAAGGCCGCTCACGGCAGGGGTGGCCACATGCATGTCCGCCAGGAGACCAGAAGCGACAGCTGACAACCATGACAAGCACGTCTCACGCGCCCCGAGCCTGAGCTGACCCACGTGGCTCCACCTGGGCCATGCAGTGACATCGTGAAGCACGGCAGGGTGGTGGAGCGGGAGGTGGCGGAGAAATGGGGACAGAACACTGAGGGACGCCCGCAAACGTGTCTGAAGACGAACATGGGGGACAAGGGCGGGCTACAAACGGCCAAGACGCGCGCTGCCCCGACATAGCAAAGTACCAATTTCACCCCCGCCATGGCCGTCTTAACCCTCTGCTTCCATTTGTTCACTGGCTCCTCGGGAACGCGCCGGCGCTGCTGGGGGGGCAGGTGGGGAAGACAGCGGGGTGCTGAGGTGGGACACAGCTGACCTGGGCCTTGACCCTGGCCCAGGCAGCAGCTCGCCGTCCATGCGCTCGCCGGCCACTGAGGCCGACCCGGGTTCTGGCGTTTTAAACCAAGAGACCACAAAGCCCACCTCGAAAAGTGAGGCTTCGAGGAAGGTCGGGGCAAGGGGTGCTGGAAGTGTCTGGAAAAGAGACGCCAGCATGCCCGCCCCACAGGCAGACTCCAGCCCCAACTCACACGACAGTTCAGGGCATATGGGGACAGAGCCTGTCACCAGGACCATCTCAAGATGGCCCGAGGGAGGCCACACCCAGAAGCGCAAGTTAATAAGCCCACCACGGGGCGGGTTAAGCACAAGTTAATATGTCCACCACAGGGTGGGTTGTGTTTCAATGAACTTGCGCTATAGCTGGGGAAAAGTCAAAACTGGAAACAGAGGGTATGGCCCGCAGGAAGCAACGGGGCCCACGGCTGCCACCCTCCCAGGCCCTGCAGAAAGAAACCCTGACACCTTTGTGGCTCTCGTGTGATCAAAGAGCTTGGGCTGAAACCACACCCCCGGCTGAGGTGGCTCTGGCACCCATGGCCTGGACCGGCTGCTGTGGCTACCTATAGTCCCCTGGCTCAGACAGATGTGGGAGGCCACAAGCCTGTTTTCCTCTTAGGAAGGAACCAGCCACCTATCTGTACTCAGCCTATCGAGTACAGCCACAAAGCCACGGGCCAGGTTGTCCCAGGGACCTTTCGCCACTCCTGAGACATCGCTACCCAGGGTTGGGGCTGAGCCACTGCCCTGAGAATGTGACAGAGGCTTGCTGGGCTTTGGATGTGGTGGCCAGGCTACATGGAGACCGGGATGGACACAGCTGATTCCTGAAATTGGACAGGAGGCCTCTTTATTTTGCGGCGACAGCTCTGGCTTGTGTGGCTACTCTCTTCCCCTGGAGTCCCGCTCAGCTCCTAAGTGGTGCCCTGGGGGTGGGGGGTGCACCTCCTTCCTGGCTGTGGAGGACTGACCTGTACCCCTGACATTTGCTGGGGACTTGCTGGGAATGCCCACTTTAGCCCCCAGATGGTATTGTGGCCATTGTGACCCCTGGGCCCCTGTGAACCAGTGAGCTCTGTGCACGTGACCTAAGGAAAAGGAATGAGGGACTCTGGGGTTTCTCCCAATGGCTCCCAGGGGCTGAAAGTGCAAATTCAGCAGTGAAATCGGGGAGGCTGCAAGGAATCCTTCCATTCTCCCCAATCCTTTTAGAGCTGATGTGAACTTCTTGACTCAGTGAGAGGCAGACAAGGCTCTGGAGCTGCTGGGTGGGTCCAGCTCAAGTGAAAAGCCGTCATTAAATAATAGCCAGGTCCCCCAGAGGTCTTCGAGAATCCAGGCAGGACGCAAACTGCCAATTTGGACAAGAGGTTTGGGGACAAAGACATGTATTATAAGAAGATGGCGATGTCGTGCGCATTACAGAAACCACATGCCTTCCCTTATCCTCATGTCTGTGGGGGTAACAAGGGATGTGCCTTTGCTCAAGGAGCCCGGCTTGCAAACCCCTCTATTTCATCATTCAAAACAGAACACAGTGGGTAGGTGGGATCTGTGGGCAGCGTACTGTAGAAAAAGCTGCCAAGCCACACAGTTCCTGTGCTGAAATGTTTGCTGGCATTTCAGATCACACTCGGGTACATCCGGAGGGCAGATCTATACCAGGGGGTGACAAAGTCCAGCCCTTTGGCCAATTCTTCCCCCTGCTTACTTTTGCAAGTAAAGTTTTATTGGAATACACCTGTGTCCATTTATCTACCCTCTATCCACGCTGCAATGGCAGAGCAGAGTAGCTGCGATGTGGGCTCACAAAGCCTAAAATATTTACTCTCTAGGCTGACCCCTGCCTGCAGCTGAACCACTGTGGCTTCCAATCCCATCAGATCTTGGAAGCTAAGCAGAGTCAGGCCTGGTTAGTACTTGGATCGGAGACCACTGGGAACACCAGGTGCTGTAGGCTTGGGAGAAGGACCTGGCAGCCCACTCCCAAAAATCAATCTGCCATTGAAAACCCTGTGAACAGCAGAGAACCACTGGCAATAATGTTTCAACTCTTGTATGTAGGGTCGCTATGAGTTGGATACCGACTCAACGGCACCTAACAACAACAACAAAGGCTGATCCTTGCCTGCAGCTGAACCACTGTGAGGCCCGATCCTGTCAGATCTCAGAAGCTAAGCAGGGTTGGGCCTGGTTAGTACTTGGATAGGAGACCGCCTGGAACATCCGGTGCTGTAGGCTTGGGAGAAGGACCTGGCAGCCCACTCCCAAAAATCAATCTGCCATTGAAAACCCTAGGAACAGCAGAGAAGCACTGACAACAGTGTTTCGCCTGTTGTACGTAAGGTTGCTATGAGTCAGATACCGACTCGATGGCACCTGACAACAGGACTGACCTTGGTCTACACCTGATGAGCACCCGGGCACTGCCGACCCCTGCTCCCACGTGACGAACATGTGACATTTTACTGCTGGGAAAACCGAGTGGCTGTGGCCCCGTACCTCTTTGTTTTTTGATTCTTTCCGCAGCGACTTCTCCAGGACTCTGGCTTCATATTCAGCTCTGGGATGATCCTGTGAAAGAAACCTGGTCAAATGGGGGCCTGGTGACCGGTGCGTCTGAGCCCCTCTGCATGAGTGCGCACGGGGACCAGTCCATGTTCGCCCCGGGCACCCCGTGGGGCCAGTTCGCAGCTGGCTGCTGGTCACCTTTCCAATTTAGAGCTCTCTGGATTTGGTCTGGATCTCAGCCAGGGACTCTCCCTGATGGGAACTCTGGTGGACCTGGTGGGGCGGCCGCAGGCTCTGGCCTCTGTCCCCCAGAGTGGGACAGGGCTGTGCCTGGCTGCAGTGAACCCCCAGCCACGAACTGGCCCCAAAAACATCCCACGAGGAGCCGCCGGGGTCAGAAGAGACGCATCAGCGAGTGGCAGCAAGCGGGGCAGACAGAGGTGCCAGGCCTCAGAAGCCCAGAGTGGGTCAGCGGAGGGAGCTGGAAGGAAGAAGAGGTTAGGAGGCTGGAGGAAGCAAGGCCCGGCCCCGTGGCGAGAGCTGCGAGGCGCGGCCCGGTGGAAAGAGACGGAGCAGGTGCGCGAGAGGGCCCCTCTCCCGGAGACAGGAAGACAGAGGACACAAAATTGCAAACCTTGACGGCCTCCTGTGGGGACCAGAAAACGGAAGCAAAAACAGAAGACTTCGTTACTGAGGTTGCTTTTCCACAGGTGGGGCGCGTCCTTGAAGACGCTTGTCTTCAGAACCAGGATGAGGGGCGTGGGGACGGGGAGCGGGAGGCTGGGAGGGGCCCCAGGGTCTGGGCCAGGTCACTCGGCTCTAGGCTGACCACTGGGCTGCTGGGCTGCAGATTCCCAAGTGAGTAACAGGCTGTGGTCCTGGACACCAGAGGCGACAGCCTCCTCCCCTCCTGCCCCAGCCCAGGGGTCCACTGGGTGGGGAGGCAGCCCCTCCCCTGAGGCCTCGATGCCCTTGAGGGCCCTGGTTGGCCATGGGGCTCGGTGGCTCACTTTGGGCAACTCATCCAGGCCCTTTGGGCTGTGTGCCCAGTGGCCCAATGGTTACCACCCTGAAATCAAACCCCCGGCTGTCAGGAAAGCAATGGGCAGGTCCCCAAGGAGCTGGGAAGGCCCCCCCCCCCCCCCCCCGCAGCTCCAGGGACAGGGACGGCCACAACACACTGACTTCTAAAATAGTAAGACTACGGGAACACCAAGAAAAGGCCCCTTGCAGCGGTCACTTGGGCCGGCCGTGCCCTGGGGACAGAGCTCAGGTTCACCCCTGCCTCTGCCCCTGGAGAGCTGGGCACAGGGCTGGTAGCATCGGTCATCTGTGAAATGGGTAATGAGACCCGCCCTGGAAGAGGACGGAGGCTGTTATGTGAGTGGGTGACAGCTGGGTGGCCATTTGTGGGGACTTACTGTGTGCTGGGCCCTAGTCTGAGTGTGGCGTATTTAGTGGCCCATGTAGACCACCCCATGTGCTATCAAGCAAGGATAGCTCCCCACGTTGACAGGCAAGAACACTGGGGCACAGAGATGTTAAGCAACTTGCCCTAGGTTGCACAGCAAGGCTGAATCAAGGTGGAAGTGAAGCTGCCCAGAGGCCCTTCGATACCACTGAGCTGCCGAGTCACTACCAGCAAACTCCGGTCTATTAACAACGCTGTCAGCCCAGAGACTGCACTGGGGCCTCCCTGAGCCACCCAGAGCGACCCACTGATAGGGCCCCAGAGGGAGCAGGCTCTGAGTTGACAAAGGGTGAAGAGATGCCGCATCACAGCAAGAACACCGGAGGGGCCCCACGTGCAGAAAGGGGGCGTGTTGCCGGGCGCCGTGGCGCACGCCCGTCATTCCAGCGGCAGGCTGAGGCGGAGGCGGGAGGATCACAAGTTCAAGACCAGAGGCAGTCTGTGTAATTTAGAGAGACCCTGTCTCAAAAAGTTGAAAAATGGGCTGAGGGTGCAGCTCAGTGGCCCAGCACTTGCAGAGCATGCAGGCGCCAGGCCCTGGGTTCAACCCTCAGTACAGCAAAAAAAAAAAAAAAAAAGAAAGAAAGAAAGAAAGAAGAAAGGGAGCATGTTTTATAAAATCAGGAACTGGCCAGAGTGGCCACACCTCAGGCACTTGTACGAGGTCATCGCGGCTCTGTGCCCACGCTCTTTCCAGGGGCCATATGATGGCTGGGATCACCAACGGGGGACTCCCGGGACACGGGTTTACCCAGCATCCCGGTGGCCACTGGCCACGGGATGTCCCCTCTTTGGACTGAGACGCTGCTGGCTCTGGTTCCCCTCTGCTGGCAGAGGCTCTGCCCGCTTCCCAGCCACGCCTGCTTTGGGGACCCGTGGGTGGTGGCGGTCCCTCCCCACACCCAGCAGCCCGCAGACGCCATGAGGCCAGTGTGGTGGCCCTGGCGTGTGTCCGGGACCATGCTGGTGGGTGGCGTGTCCATGTGAGCACAGAAATCAAAAACCCTTCGGCAGACGTACAACGGTCGCCCTGGCAACCGAGGGCATCTGGAATACCAAGGCGATGAGTGGAGGAGCCGGCGGCGCACCCCGCCTCGCCTGGCCCGGCCCGGGGTGTTTTACAGCCTTACACGTGGGGTGGGGGCGCCCTGGGGGGAGGGGGCACTGCGCAGAGGCCACTGACCTCCTCCTCCTCGAAGCCCGTGAGGTCCCAGTGGTAATTGAGCCGCATCTGTTTCCGCTTCCAGTGTTCCATGAAGGTGGCGGCTGCGGGCGGGAGAAACCAGTCAGGGCCAGAAACCGAGGCCTGAGGACATCAAAGTACGCTTTTCCTCAGCACCGAGCAAGGAAGGGGCAAGGACGTCGTGAGACTTAATCAGTCCAGCGTCCCCACACCCTGAGAAGCAGGGACCATTGATTGTCCCCCCATTTTACAGATAAGGAACTGAGGCACTGGGCAATCCAGCCCTGAACGAGGTCACTCAGTCAGTCAGGGAGGGGTGGGCAGCTGGCCACAGAGCCTGGGCCTTAACCACCAGTCTCCACTGCTCTCGGGGACCTCAGGGGGGTCCTGAGGTCAGGAAGGACCAGGGGAGGCCAGGCCACTCACACGAGCATCTGGGCCCTGTGGAGGCTGCGGCGCCCTGTGGAGGCTGTGGCACCCTGTGGAGGCTGCGGCGCTCTGTCTCACTCTTCCCACAGACAGAAAGTACAGGTGCCACCTCCTCTGGGAGGCCGCAGATCACCCACCTCAGTGTCTGAGGGAACCGGGCTCTTCACGGACCTGGTGTGGTTTGGTTATGGCTTGAGGGTCCCCCAGAGTCCCCGTGTTGAGTCCAATCCCCACTGTGAATCTGGTGCTGGGTTCAGAGTGAGGCTTTGGGGGTGGACAGAAGTGGGTAAGTGGTTGGGGCGGAGCGCTATGCTTCATGAGAAGAGGGAGAGAGACCAGCCCAGAAGACACAGACACGCACACTCCCTGGCTGGTGGCCTGGGAGGCCCCACACCACTTCAGGACCCTGCCAGTGAGAAGGCCATCACTAGATGTGGGCCCATAACCTTGGACCTCTTCAGCACCGAGCCAAAGTGAACCTCTTTGCTTTATAAAGTTACCCAGGCAGAGGTATTTTGTTATCATAATGCAAAGTGGACTAATTCAGGATCTCCTCCCAGCTACCTCTGTCCCCCTCCAGCTCGAGGTCCCTGATACCTTCCACAGGGATCTGACTCCTGGGTGCTGTGGCCCTTCTGGTGTAGGGGCTGGGATGGGGCCCTATTCCTCTGTCTTTAGCACTCAGGCTGTGCCCAGCACAGAAAAGTATGCCCCAGAGTCCCCGATCAATGAATGACTTTTATGAGCACGCAACTTGCCAATGGAGATGCAGGAGGCTGAACCGTTTACACGAACCCTTCCCACCACAGGACGGTCAGCAAAGGCTCAGCGGTGGTGATAGGTCACCAGTTCAGTCAGAGGTTGGGATTCCTGAGCTGCTCCGTGCCTGGCACTGGTCCAAGAGCTGCCCCATATAGCATTGGCTTTACTGACACTGCACAGCCACTGCAGCTGGTCTGCGCCATTTCCCCCCCACCCCCCATTTTACAGAGGAGGAAACTGAGGCTCGGGGGTCCGATGGCTTATCTGCTAAGTGGCACCAAAATAGAAATATAACGTCCCAGTTTGAAAGCCCCCAAAGAAGCCAGAGTCACGGTGGGGGCTTCTTGGCAGGAGCTAGAGCCACGGAGCCATGGTCACTGCCAGGGCTGCCCAAGGAAGCAGAAGAAGGGCGGAAACCCACTGTGCCCCCTTCTTCCCTCCTCTGACCTCGCGCAGGGCTTCTTGGTGGAGCCCATGAGAAAGTACGCGGGCAAAGGAGGCTGGGAAACGCCGTTCCTGTGGCACAGAGCAGAGCAGGGCAGGAGGAGGACGGAAGATGCTGCAAAACCTGCCCGACATGGAACCGGCGAGGACCCCTCGGGCAAGAATGTGAAAGCAAAGGCGATAAAAACACACGGGATCACATCGAACCAAAAAGCTTCCGCACAGCAAAGGAAACAATCGGGAATAACCAGCCGCCAGAATGATAGGAGAGTATCTGCAGGGGATCCATCCAACAGGGGTTAATGTCCACACTATGTAAGGGGCTCAAAGAACTCCACAGGGAAAAGTCTGATTGAAAAGCAGGCCAATGATCTGAAGAGACATTTCCCCAGAGAAGACATACAAATGGCCAATAAATACATGAAAAACTGCTCAACCTCCCTGAGCATCAGGGACAGGCACACAGAAACCACAAGGAGATATAAAGGCCATCTCAGTCGGATTAGAATGCTATTATCACTAAGGCAAAGGGCTGGGATTTAGCTCAGTTGGTAGAGCGCTGTGCTGCAGTCTCTGAGGTCCCGAGTTCAATTCCCACCACCGCAAAAATGGGAGAAGGGCCTGGCAATCCACTCCCAAGGCAATCCCTAAAGAGTCAGCCACTGAAAACCCTATGAGGGTCGCTATGAGTTGGATACCGACTCGACGGCACCTAACAACAACAACAACAATCACTAAGGCAAAGAGTGACCAATGCTGGTGAGGCTGTGGAGAATGGGGACCCTTGTGTACTGTTGATCAACACAGCCACTGGGGGAAACGGTAAGGAGGGGACTCAAAAAACTAAAAATAGCTGGGCTCAGTGGCTCACGCCTGTAATCACAGCGGCTTGGGAGGCAGAAGCGGGAGGATTGCAAGTTTGAGACCAGAGGCAGTCTGTGTAACTTAGAGAGACCCTGTCTCAAAAAGTGAAAAAACAAAAAACAAAAAACAAAAAACAAAAAACGGGCTGGGGGCGTAGTTCAGTGGTCCAGCACTTGCAAAGCCTGCAGGCACAAGGCCCTGGGTTCAACACCCAGTATAAAAAAAAAAAATTAAACATTAAAAATGGAACTAGTATGGTGTTGTTAGGTGCCATCAAGTCAGGTGCGACTCATAGCAACCCTGTGTATGGCGGAACAAAACCCTCCCTGACACTGTGCCACGCTCAGCACTATGTCAGTGCTTCTCTGCTATTCATGGGTTTTCAATGGCTGATTGTTTTGGGAGTTGGCTGCCAGGTTCTTCTCCCAAACCTACAGCACCTGCTATTCCCAGGTGGTTTCTTGTCTAAGTACTAACCAGGCCGACCTTGCTTAGCTTCTGAGATCAGATGGGATTGGAGGCGAGGGTGGTAAGGCTGCAGACAGAAGTAGCATAGGATCTACTTTACCATGATGAGGTATCTCCCCAAGGGAAATGAAGTCAGTAGGTCAGAGAGACACCTGCGTGCTCATATTTATCGCAGCTCTGTTCACAGTGGCCAAGGTGTGGAATCCACCAGTGTCCATCTGTGAATGAGTGGATGAAGGAAATGTGGTAGATACTCACAATGAAATACTATTTGGCCATTAAAAAGAAAACATTCTGCCCTTTTTTTTAGCAACACAGAGGAGCCGTGGTGTTAACCGAAATGAGCCAGGCTCAGAAAGACAAACACCTCATGATCTTGCCCGGACGTGGGAGCTGGAAACCCCAATCTCACAGGAGCCGCGAGCAGTGGGCGGTGACCAGCAGCAGGAATGGTGACCGAGAGCAAAGTCAGGAGGAGTGAATTCTGGTGTTCTGTGATCCAGGAGGATGACTATAGCCAACTCCATGGCACTGTGGCATCTGATCCCGTCAGATCTCGGAAGCTAAGCAGGGTTGGGCCTGGTTAGTGCTTGGATGGGAGACCACCTGGGAAGACCAGGTGCTGTAAGCTTGGGAGACAGACCTGGCAACCCCCTCCCCCAAATCAATCCACCATTGAAAACCCTATGAACAGCAGAGAAGCACTGAAAATAGTGTTTCGCCTGTTGTACATAGGGTCACTATGAGTCAGACACCGACTCAAAGGCACCTACTAACAACACGATAGGCAAGGACAGTGAGCCTCCTCACTGCGGGGATGTGAGGAGTGCCTGAGGCAGTGGCCAGTCAGCCCAAGCACTGTGCAGCCCAGCCCATCACACACGTGCAAACGAGCCACAGCTCCCTGCCGCACCCCACAAAGGTGTGCACAAAACTCCTGCTGGACCCCAGGTCTTGGCACAGGGTGAGGATGAGGGCTCGCTGGAGGAGACCGAGGGCAGCAGCAGGCCTGTCCCCCGGGCCCCGCCACCCCGCGAGGAAGGAACCCACGAGGACATTTCCACCTAGCTCATGACGCGCAGGGGAGCCCAGGGCTCCTCACTCTGCCACCTGCTTTGGAAGGCTCTGCTCCAGCACCCCATTGCCTCTGCGTCTCCACGGCAACGTACCCTTGCACCCATCAGGCTGTCCAAGGCAGCGATGCCACTCTTAGATGGAGAGCTTCCCAGCGCACGCCTGTGGAGCTGGACTGTCTGCCTCCCTGGACAGCCTCCTCGTGCCCTCCTGGGATCCCCACGCCCCTGCCAGGGCCTCGTCCTCCGCTCCCCAGCCCGCAGCACGGTACGGTCAGCGAGGCCTCATGCACCACTCCCCATGGCCGCGCGTTACACTGCCTAACCCCGTGCTCATGACAGTCGGATGCAGGAGGAATGAATCCCTTCATAAAAATACATTAGGACAGCTGGGCGTGGTGGCGCACGCCTGTAATCCCAGCGGCTAGGGAGGCGGAGGCAGGAAGATCGCAAGTTCGAGACCAGCCAGTGGCAGTCTGCATAACTTAGCGAGACCCTGTCTCAAGAAGTAAAGAAAATGGGCTGGAGGTGCAGCTCAGTGGTCTACCACTTGCAGAGCATGTAGGCATGAGGTCCCGGTACCAAACACACACACAAAAATACATTAGGACACGGGGGTCACAGAGTTGGAAGCTATGACCAAGGTCAGTAGCAGAAGAGGGATTTGAACTTGATTCTATATGACCCTAGGGTCTGCACTTAACCCCTTTAGCACACAGAGGTTCTGTAGATACTGGATTTTCCTTTCAGGAATAATAATCATAGTCATTGTTATAAGTCTGATTATCACAACATGTCATTTAATGCCTGAGAAAACAGAGGGACAGAGAGGTTAAGAACCTTGCCTAAGGTCACAGAGCCAGGCAGCTGCTCCTGAGCTTGGGCATTCTTGCTCTAGAACGTGCACTGTGGATTCTCTGAGGCCCCCCCTCTAATGCTATCTGGGCTGACTAGGAACTAGACTGAGCCCAGAACGCAACCTGGAAGCTGGATGGAGAGGATACCCAGGTACGGCTTGTCGGCTCCGCCAGGCTTAAAAAAAAATAGACATCTGATGTAAAATCAGGCATTTCCTGCTTCACCTTTAAAAAGCAGCAGCCCTGGACGAGGAGGCTCAAGGTGAGCCCTGATCACATCTGGGCCAATCTTCTCTGCTTGGCCACAGACCCCTCTGTGTCCTGTCACCTGGGCTCTGCGCCACCAAGCTGCCCTGGAGGACAGGGCGTGGGCAGCAGGAGGCTCAGCCCAGGCAGGACCAGACCTCAAGGCGGGTTCAGAGCAGCGTGGAAGCCAGCTTCCTCGGGGCTGAGCCAAGGCGGGAGGGAGACTGAGCAGGGCCATTGCAAGGGGGCTCCTGCAGCCCTTGTGTGGGCAGCAGTGGGTCCCAGAGGCCTGTCCTGCCCCAAAGCCCCCAGCTATGGCTCCCTGTGACGTGTGCCACCTCGCCACACGGTCACACAACACCAGGCTGGCAGTGGCACCACACTGCCCACGAGGGTCCCCTTTACCCAGCCCCTGACCCCTGGAGGCTGGAAAACTCCCCCGATTCCCAGATGCACAGATGCGCCCTCTGAGCTTGGAACCGGAGAACTGGAGCCCGGTCTCGGGATGCCAACGCTGGGTGGGGCAGGGGGCAGCTTCCCTCTCCACAGAGACAGGACGGAAGAGGAGGCCAAGGGGAGGCTGCTGCCGGGCACCCAGAGCCAGATGCCAACAGCACAAGGCTGGGGATGGGGTGCCCAGGTGAGGGCCCGAGCAGCCTGGCAGAGCCTCAACCTGTCCCCGTGTACCTCCGTTCTGATGACCTGACATCAGGCAAACGCCTGTGTCAGAGGCAGCAGCAGGGGATCTGCCCGGGCGGGCGCCGGGCACTTGAGTCACCTTGGCCAGCCTCAGCCTCCCCGTCTGTGGAATGGGCAGGCACCCTGGGGGTGCCTGTGAGCTCGTCCCGGGGGTCCTCAGGGGAAGGCCTGTTCCCACAACCTGGCCCACTTGAGGGGACGTCCCCTGGGGTCCCATCAGGAGGCTGGCTATTGAACGAAAGCCAAAACTATCCTGCGCAGTCCCGTGTTTGTGCAATGCCCAGAACACGCGCGGCAAAGGCAGGCTGAAAGCACAGGGCTGGGGGCGGGGTGACTGCTTGGTGGCCTCCAGTGCGAGGGTACAGGAGGGTGGCCTGGGATGGGAACTGTCATCTCATTGCGGGAGGACGTGGTGAGGGGGAGGCCTTGTGAGGCCAGGCGGCCCTTACGAGAGCGAGCAGCACGGACTTTCTGACCCCAGAACTGTGAGAAGCGCATGTCCTGTTTAAACGGCCAGACTGCGGCCTGTGTCTGAAACAGCAGCCCGCATGACCCACAGCGCGCAATACGTTCACTAAGGGCCCCTGCGCAGCTGCCGGCCCTTCTTTGTGAAGACACGAGCTGGCTGTCTGGGCCCCACACCACAAGCGCTCCCCAGATGCTGACCTGCTGTGCCCCAACATCCCGCCTCCAGGCTGAGGGCATGTGGGGCTCTGCCCTGGTCTGGGGCACCCAGTCAGGACGGGGGGCCGCCTAAGACGGCCCCTGGGGGAACTGGCCTTCGGTACCTCTGCTCTCTGCACCTCTGCTCTGCAAGGTCCTCAGGGAGCTGCAGAAGCCAGGGTTCCTCATGCCACACTCAGCTCACAGGGCAGACATTGGGGTGCCGAGGCCCCCAGCCCCTTTTTTTCCCACACAGTCACCAGGCCCCTACTCTTGTTGGTAGGTGCCATCGAGTCGGGTCCGACTCACAGCAACCCTGTGTACAACAGATGAAACCCTCCCCAATGCTGTGCCATGCCTGGCATTGTTAGTGCTTCCCTGCTATTCACATTACCCCCAAATGGCCAGCTCACCTGCCACTAGCCTTTTAATCCCTGTGGGAGATCACGCGATCACACCGACACCCTCCTAACGCAGGGACTCTATCGTTCCCAGTGATATTCAAAACCTTGGACAGCCAGGAGGTCTCACTCCCTGACCCTCCACCCCATTCACGTGGAGACCATCTTTTTCAGCTTCTTGCAGCCGAGCTATAATCAAATCACCTCCTTTGTTCTGCACGGAACTGACAGGCCGTTAAACCCCACCATTATGCTATAATTTCTGAAAATCGATCCCGGCACATAGGTAAATGGAGCTCAGAGTCTCTCGCTGTGACATCTCATTTGGGGCTTTGAGATGTCAGGCTTCGCAGGCAGGAGCCGCGGAGACCGCGAAAGCCGGCCCACGGTGGAGGCAGAGATGGGAACAGCAGTTCTGGGGGCCGCCGTGGAGACAGACCTGCTCCTTGAGGGCGGCCGCCCCAGCTCCTGGCTGCCAGACAGGAACAGGTCTGGGGCTGCAGCGCAATTGTGCAGAGCTGAGAACAGCTGGAGGGCAGGAAAAGAACACAATGGAAGGAGAAATTCCAGGGGAAAAGAATCCCTCAGAGGGTAAGAAATGGATAATTGAATGAGAGCCTTGAAAAAAGCCCTGCAGGCCACCTCTGCTAATTGCTGCTGACAGCTCAGGTTTGAAAAGGGCCCGGATGGCTTTGTCTCCCCACCTCTACCCCACCCTGCGGGGTAACGGCTCAGGCCCCGCAAGCTCCTTCCTGTCGCTTCTCCCCGTTTATAACACGCTCCCTTTCTCTAAATTAAGAGCCTTTTTCCTGCCTTTTTCCTCCGGCGTGGGGGTGTGCCCAGTGAACCTGCCCTCGGCCCTGAGACAGACGGGCACACTCGCGGTCTCTCGTGGAGGGCGAGGACCCGGGAGCCTCGGGACTCAGTGGGAACACGCTGGGGAGTCCAAGGGTTCGGGCTGCTTGTTCCCAGTGATGGTGGGGGGGAACGGGACCCTCTGGGCTGTTTCTTTGCTGGGTTCCGGGCAACACAGGGTCAGCCAGCACCTTGGAGGTGCAAACAAGGTGCTCGATAAAGGAGAGCAGCTGAGCCGGTGGCCTTGTCCCCGGGGCGCACAGGTTTAATGAGCATCACCATGGGGAGCTGGGGAGCGTTTCTGCCTGTGTGCCCCTCACTGCGGGCCGAGGGCAAACGCCTGCTCCTCCAAGAGGACGCCTAGCAAGGGCTTGGAGAAGATCTGGGGGGAGAGGCGCGGCCAGGGCACTTGCTTAGAACTCAGAGGCAGACAGGCCAGGTCTCAAATCTGCAGTTCATGTGTTTGCTATGGGATCCTGGGCCAGTCACTTAACCTCCCGCGCTCTGGTGTCCTCGGCAGATAAAATAGCAGCACCTCCCTCTGGGGCTTCCTGTCTGTTTCCATGGAAACACCCCGCCTTCCCTGAGAGCTGATAGCATGCCCTTCAGCGGCCTGGTATTGGCTGGTGCACGCTTGGGAAAATTGCCTCAATGTGTTCATCTGCCAAATGGGGTCACAGAGCCACCTGCCTCCCCCAATCGCTGGGAGGTGATGAATCCACACAACCTGTGCCCAACACAGTGCCTGGCACAGGGGAGGTGTCAACAACCCCCGCCCCCAGCTGTTGCGGTTCTGAAGGAGATGAAGTCATCGAATTGATGGAGCCCCGAGCGCCATGGGGAGATTAGATCAGAGCCCAACCCCGTGGCCCAGGTTGCGAGCTCACACTTTCAGAACACCAGTGTTCTTTCGTCCAGCCTGCACGGCGAAGGAACTGACGCCAGGGGCAGGCCAGGCGTGGCCCTGAGAATACTGAAGCCAGGGGCTTGCCAGGCGTGGCCCTGGAAATAGTGAAGCCAAGGGCTTGCCAGGTGTGGTCCTGGGAATAATGAAGCTGGGGGTAGGACAGGTGTGGTCCTGGGAATAGTGAGGCTGAGGCAAGCTAGGCGTGGCCCTAAGAACAGGACCTGTTGACGCTTGCGTGTTGTCTCCAGCAACGAGACAAGCTGGATGCCATCGCTGCCTCTGCTGTGCACAGGGCAGCCAGCCCCGAGTGGAGAGGCAGCTTCCAGGGTGGGCAGATGGACAGGCAGCCACTCTGAACAGAGGGACGGTGGGAGGAAGGAAGATGGAACCAGGGATGGCGTGGTACCTCTAGACACCTGCAGGCACAGAGTCACCCACCAAGCGTGGCCAGCAGGCACATTCAGGGTCCTTGGGAGCCACCTGTCAAGTCGGGTGTGGCTCCCAGGAGTCTGCATTTTTTTGGCGCCGGGGGTTGAACCCAGGGCCTCGCAAACCCTAAGCACGTGCCCTACCTTGCACCTCAGCCCTGGACTTGGCCCTGTAGCGAGCTCCCTGGGGGATTCCAGAGCCGCAGACCCCTCAGGCACTGGGAAAACAAGTGGATGCCCATCCACCCAGGAACCGCCTGTGTCCTTCTAGCCCGTCCTCTCCGGGGTTCCCCCAAGATGCAGGAGGTGAACAGAAACACATGGGGTCTGTCCTGCGCATGCTGGTGAGTGACAGGCGGGGCGCACACCTGAGCCATGCTCACTGCACCCTGCTGTGCAGCCAGGCCAGGGAGCCTAGTGCTCCAATTGGACCAAATGGCTGGCATGCAGGATGAGCCCAGCCCTGGATGACTTCCCAGCTCCCAGTGGGGAGTCCAGAAGCCTGGCCCCAGAGGCTGGGGCAGGTAGAAGGCAGGGCCTGGCTGGGGCCAAGGGCTCCAGGAGGGGCAGCAAGGCTGGGATGAGGAACAGAGGGTGGACGGTGGAAAGAGGTGGCAGAGAGATGGCTCCGAGAAATGCAGGGTCCATGCCGGGCGCAGTGGCACACGCCTATCATCCCAGCAGCTCGGGAGGCGGACGCAGGAGGATCGCAAGTTCGAGACCAGAGGTAGTCTGTGTAACTTAGTAAGACCTGTCTCAAAAAGTAAAAAAAAAGGCTGAGGCAGCATCTCAGTGGCCCAGCACTTGCAGAGCATGCAGGCAGGCAGGCGTGAGGCCCTGGGTTCAACCCCCAGAACTGCAAAAAAAACAAAAACCAAACCAAAACAAAACAAAAAAACCAAAAACAACAACAACAAAAAAAAACCAACCAAACAAACAACAAAAAAAACAAAACAAGGTCCAGACAGGGAGGCACAGGCTGGGGGACGCAGCTTTGGGGAGACGTGGGTTGGGTGCCTGGCCCTGCCAATGGGTCTGGCTTTCCTCAGCTGGGAAACAGGGACAAGTTCTCAGCTGTGGGGACACAGTGGGATAAAGGACGAGGAGCGTCTGGTCCCACGTGTGGCACACGCTCTTTAGCTAACTGACTGGTGGCTGTTAACTCTCAATCTACAAGACCGATCTCAGAAATAATAACCAGAGCCAGGGTATGCGCTAGAAATCCTCCCACAGAGCAAATGACCCGGGATCGCACATGGATGGAGAAAGAGGGAGTGGGAGACAAAGTCACGGAGCCCAGGGCCACCTCCCTTGCTCCTTCCTTCCAGCCTCTTTCCCAGAGTTCCGCCACCGCTGCCCCCGGCGGAGGGACAAGCAGACTCACACCGGCGGAGGTGAGGCGGTGGTTTGTCGCGGGGGCCAGAGGGCAATGGTGCCTTCTGTGCATGGGGCCAGCTCAGCACCCCAGCGCTGACGTGGGTCTCTGGTGAAGCCCCGGCCGCTGTCCGTCATCAGAGCTGGGTCACCCTCCCTGATCACTGCCCGAGCCTCCTCTCACGTTGACCTGACTCGGGAGTGAGACAGAGGAGCCCCTGACACGCGGCTGACTGTTGGTGAGGACGATAAGGCGTCCACCGCAGGTCCCTCCTGGCCTCTGTGGGGCCTCACAGCACCCCGTCCTGGAGGGCTCCTTCAGCTGGCCTGCGCCCCTCCACAGGGGCACCCACCGCTCCCTCGGAACCCTAGCGTGTAAGGTTTAACGCGACACACAGCCCAGGGCTGGCCGTAGGGTGGCACCCCATAAACACGGCTTGATAAATGCCCTCCTTACCAGCCACATGGCGGGCCCTTTCCCACGCATCGCCTTCAGCCCTCACAACGCTCCCACGTGGCCAAAGGGCAGTGGCGCTCATTGAGAGGCCGGCACGTGCTGAATACTGGCTGGGCTGGAACCCGTGGTCCCTGGTCTGTGTCACACGCCCATCTTCCAGACAAGGGGCTGAGCTCAGAGGGGGAGGTGGTGACGTGGCAAGGCTGATGCCTGAGTCCCTGGGGTGGCCGTGCACGCCAGGCCACATGGGGGTCACGTCCGCTCGCAGGGCTCACAGGGCTCACACGTCCACCCATCTATCCATTCATCCACCTGCCCAACTACCCATCTGTCCACCCACTTACCCATATATCCATGGATCCATCCACACCTCCATCCATATATCCACCCCCACACCCACTCATCCACTGGACCCCCAGTGCATGTTGGCTCAGCAGCTGTGCCAGCCCAGGGAACTGGACGAGGGAACAGAGGTGGCTGGTGGCCCCCGTGTTCTGATGGGAATGGGCCTTCCACCCCGTGGTAGGGATCCCAAGGAGACATAGCTGCCCCTGGGGTGCAGGTGGGGCGGCACTGCAGTTTGCATGCTCCTGGGCTCACAGGCCCAGCTCGCTTCCAACAAGGGTACAGATGAGATCCGGGAGACAGCCGTGGGCTGGGCTGCCACAGGGACCCCACCAGGAGGGTGGGTCCTGCTCCCCGCCCCTCCCTCACCTGCCACCCCTCCAGCTCCTCGGCACACACTTGCCAGTAGACCACCATCCCACCCTGGCTGCAGGAAGCCCGCGTGGAGGTGGGCTGACTCCTGTCCACTCCCTCGGCCTTGCTGAGGATTCTCTGTGCAGGAAACCCCAGACATCACGGGGCCTCTGGAGGGGCTATGCAGGGCCAGGCTCAGACCCAGGGAGGACCTGGAGTCAGAAGCACCAGCAGGAAGGAGAGTGTGGCCTGCCAGCCGCCTGGCTTCAGTCTCGCTCTGCCCCTACCTCTGGTGGCCACGGGCAAAACAGAGACCCGGCCTGCCTTCTGGTCCCTGCCCCAAGTGCCCAGCCTCCTGCACGCAGCTGCCCTTAGTCGGAAGGAGCCTGTGTTGGGACCACATGGCCTGGACACGGAGAAAGAGGGCTCAGTGGATCTTTATGGATCTAAGCCACGCCGGTGGGTAAAAGCCACAGGACCACATAAGATGACCAACCCCTGGGTCCACTGTCACTTCCTGCATGCCACTGCGTGCATGGGCAGTAAAGACCCTGCCCTGCCGGAAGTGCCTGGTGGGATTCTAGGTGGCCTGGCAGGGCTGCTTCCTGGCCTCTGCTTCCCTCTGTTTCCCACAGATGCCACTCAGTATATGGTCACAGGACAGCTTGAGGGCCTCCTGCCTCTTCTGGAAAGCCCTCCTGGCTTCCTTCCCCCGGGTCCTAACTCTCCTCTTGCAGGTCTCGGGGCCTAGACCTTCTCCTACCACAGGGAGCCCCTGCAGGCGAGGAGCGCCACAGCTGCGCCCTGCATGGGTCCAAGCCACTCGCCGGTAAAGGTGCAGCGAGTCCTGTTCGCAGAGAAGGGACTGGTCCCATTTGCTGACAGAAAACATCTGCAGAGCTGCACTGCCCCCCACTTTCCAACCTCCCACAGGCCACATACCAGCTGGAGACTCAAGGGTGGAGGCTGGGATAAGGACCGCCCCTGGGGAGGGGCCACGTGCATCAGACCTGGCTCTCGGTGCCGCCCGTCAGTGAGGGGATGCGCTGTGGGATTGTGGGTTTAACCTGAACCTCACTGCTCAGAGCTGTGGGACCCCAGGTAACTCACACCCACTCTCTGGGCTCAAGGTGCCTGCAGGGAGGCAGGGGGATCTAAGGGCAAAGGCCCAGGGTGGCCTCCCCAGCACGTGGATGTCCCAAAGCCCCTGCTCCTCCTGGCAAAATACCGCCTGGGCTCCCTGTGGGCTCCTGGCTGGCAGGAAGGACCCGGTGGGTCCCTGACACGGGGCAGACCTGAGGCCCCTGAGCGAAATGGCGAGACTGTTGCCCCCAGCCTGGCTCGCACAAACCCTGCCTACTGATAATCCCAGACAAGAGACAGAGGGGAGCACAGGGCGCCACCCCGAGGCCCTGCCACTCGGCCCGCACCTACCCCAGAGGGCCATGAAGACAGAGAAGAAGACCGTGGCAGGGTTGTCGAAGAGGTGGCTGGCGCGGGCCGTGGCGCAGGCCGAGCTCATCTTCCAGTAGCTGCAGGTCTTGTCACACAGGGGGC
Source organism: Pedetes capensis (assembly GCA_007922755.1). NCBI lineage: Eukaryota > Metazoa > Chordata > Mammalia > Rodentia > Pedetidae > Pedetes > Pedetes capensis. The sequence goes on from VMDO01023671.1 coordinate 21,544, forward strand.
ACATGGTGATGTTGTGCCTCTGGTCGCACATCTCCATGCTGCAAGAGAGGGGTCACCTCAGGTCCCCTGCCACCTGCCCCGGGCCTGCTGGGGTCGTAGAGAGGCGGCGATGGCAGGTCCCGTCAGGCAATCAGGCTCCCTGCAGCTACACCTCCACCCGAGCGGCCCCTGGCACACGGCGCAGGTGTGCCGACCATGTGCCATGGGATCCCAGGCTCCACGGGGCCCCAGGTTCCGCTGAAGGCCCTGGGGCCACCATCAAATGATAATGAAAACTCCCGATGAATTTTGGACAAAGGTCCCACCATCTCACTTTGTGCGGGGTCCTGAGGCTCTGTAAGTGACGTGGGCCCATGTCCCACCTGCCTGAACAGGAGGGGGCTCCAGAGTGCTCCCCTCCGATGACCCTCGGGCAGCTGCACCGGAAGCCTCCATTCCCATCACCTCTAGAAGCCCAGGCTCCCCGTCCCCGCCTGGCCAGACTCCCTCTGGTCACCGGCACTGTCAAAGCTGTGCCATACTGAGTGGAAGCCGGGTCTTTACGTCAGGCCTGGAAACTGAGAGGGGACCGGGGTGAACCCTGGCGGGGACGCCGTGCTCTCTCTGCGTCCTCACTGTGGGCCCCCCTGGTGCTGAGCGCCGTCCACAGTGCCTCTGTCCATCAGTCCTTCCAGAGCAGCTGCCTGGGGCTCGGCCTGGTGTTGGACACACCATGGCTGTCGCTGGACACCCCTCAGAAGGGTACCCAGGACTGGTGCAAGCGCTTCTCATTACCAGCACCCCAGCTCACAGATGGGGAAACCGAGGCAGAAGGCGTCAGAGCCTCGGCATGTGGCCCAGGGCCATGGTGACTGGCCTGAGGGTGGGCCTGCGGGCTTGAAGGGACAGGCAGGGCCATGGCCCGTGGGCCCCACGCCTTGTCCAAGTCCTCTTCCCTGCCAGCCTCAGCTTCCAGTGCAAATGCCAGACAGAAAGGCCTGGGCTGGAAGGAGCCCCCCCCCAAGCTGCTGGGTCCCCAAGGACCCTGAGGGGCTTGCTTAGGACACAGGGTCCAAGACAGCGGGTTCTGGCCAGCGCCAACTTGGTTCTGCTGAGCAGATGGGCCCAGCTGGGGCCAGAGCCAATGCTACACAGGGTGGGGGGCCTCCTGCCCAGGCCTCCTCCCACTCATACTAAAAAATCTCAGGGCTTACAGCCCATCAGCAGGCAAGCGGGAGCCTCATTATTGGCCTGCATGGAGTGGCCACCTCGCCTGGACCGGCATTGGAGACTATCCTAAACCCACCTTCACCGATGGGGAAAGGAGCCCAGAGAGTGCAAGAAACTTCCCTAGGGACACACAGCATAGTGGCAACTGAAGACAGGTCTCTGAATTGTCAGAGCCCATGTGTGGAATGGCTCCCAGGGGCCACAGGGGGCTCCCTGCCGAGGTCGGGTGCCTGGAAGGCATCTCCCCTCTACTGTCCAACACTCTGTGACCCTGGCCAAGCCCTCTAGATCAGACTGTCTTTCTTCCTGGAAAATGAAGCGGGGGGGGGGGGGGGGGGGGGGGGGGGGGGGCAGAGGAAGGTCCTTCCAGTTACAGCTTGCCCTGAAGTCTCCTCCTTGTGACCTTGGACCCGATCCTGATCTAGAAATAGCTGCCCGGGCTGGAGAGCTCATTCCCAGAGGCCAATGGTTATCTGGGAGAAAGTGGGTGGGTTTTGTTTTGTTTCGTTCTCTTAGATTCCTGGATCCATGTGATTTCTTGCAAAGGCTCCTGCCCGGCCCGAGGCAGGGCCCCTCTTCTGCTCCTGGCACCTAGAACAGCTGGCCCTGTTCTGGTCACTAGGAATTCACTCGGAAATGGTGTGCGTGCTACAGGGCCTGTGCCAGGCGCTGGGTTGGGCACAAGAGATGGAGGCAAGGGTCCCGGCCACCAAGGTTACTGCCTCTGAGCATCTGGGCCAGCACCTGTGTGCGTATGTGCTCCTGCCAGGAGGGGCAGGGGTCAGGGACAGGCACACACTGGTGGCGGGAGACGTGTGCTCCAGAGCCGGCCCCTCTGGGTCTGAGCCTCAGCTCTGACACATGGGAACTGTGAGGCCTCGGGCTGTTGCTCTGACGCCTTCTGCCTCGGTTTCCCCATCTGCGAGCTGGGATGCTGGTAATGTGGAGCGCTTGCACTGCTGGGCTGTCAGGAGGGTGAGACGTGCACTGGCTCCTGGCAGCCTTTGTGGTGCCCAGCGAGTCACAGCTGCCACTGTCACCGTCACTGTGAGAGTAGCCAGCAGCCTGGAAACTACTCGGACTTTAGTAAGGGCTCAGGAGCCAGCCCGTGGGGTCCAACTCCATCCCCTTGCTGGGCAAGCTCCCCGTCTTCTGGGGGCCACTCTAGGGAGGAAGAGGGGCTGTGTGGGGTGAGGACACCCCAGCTGTGTGTGGGACCTGGTGGGGGCAGGCCTCCTTTGCTATCCAGGCATGTGGCCCAGGGCCATAGTGACTGTCTGGCCTGAGGGTGGGCCTGCAGGCGTGAAGGGACAGGCAGGGCCACAGCCCGTGGGCCCCATGGCCTGTCCAAGTCCTCTTCCCTGCCAGTCTCGGCTTCCAGCGCAAATGCCACCAGCCAGACTAAAAGGCTTTTTTGTGTTGACTTTAAACTCTGCCAAAATAAAGACAAAGAGCGCAAAGGTCCATTCTTTCCAGAGGACAGGAGGGGCATGGCCACGTCGGGGTGGCACCGTGCTGGCTGCTGGCTTTCGTGCAACCTCAGCCTGGTCCGATGGATTCCGGGGGCAACCGCATGCCTCCCACTTCCATGCGAGGAACCAATGGGGCAGAGGCCAGGCTCGAGACAGGCCTGGGCGGCGGCTTTGTCTGTGCCTGAGTAACTGCTGTTTGCACGTCTGCCCATGTGACCGAGGTGGCCCGGCCGGTGTGGTCAAGGCTATCTCAGTGCCCTTTCTCGGGGAGCTCACATCCCGGGCTGCCAGCACCTCCTCTGCTCAGAAGGGAGGAAGATGTGCCTCCCAGGCTGCCAGGGCATCACGGGGGCTCCCCAACACCCTCACCCTTCCCCTCAGCCTTTTCTGCAGCCAAAAGACCTGCCTGAGGAACCCTCCAGGTCTGGGGCCTCACGGCACCCCAGGGGACAAAGGGCCAAACTCCCTCTTGCCCAGGACTGAAATAACACTGGAGGGGCCAAGCAGATTCCGGGTGGGTGGCAGATTTGAGGGGCCACTCATGTTCCGAAACATCACTGGAGCGCACACCGAGTGGCTCAGGTTTGTCTGCTGCTGAGCGCTGCCTCTCCACAAGCTCAAAGCCTCGCGGGCTCTTTACAGACGGGCACGACCCACAGAGGCTCCCGACGGCAGCTCTGTTCTACACATACGTGGTGGGGTCCTTAGGAAATCCCCGAGCCGCCACGTTAGAACTTTGGGAGACCTCAGGTTCCTGCAAGGCAGTGGTGGCTTGGGTTCACCGGATTCTCCGAGGCAGAGGGCAGTGCGCCCGCAGGCCCTTGACAAACATGAGGATGTCTGTCAGCACTGTGTCCCTGCAGAACTCGGGGCCTGGGGCCCGAGCACAGGACACCTTCATCTTTGGGTCAGTCTTAGCAAAACCAGGGGGACGTGCCCAGGGAGGAGCACCATTCGGGAGAAGGGCACCCCTGAGCCACACTGGCCATCTCTGGGATCTTGGCTGCCTCCCAAGAGCGTCCTAGGTCTGATGGAACCCTCGGTGACCAGCAGAAGGCAGATGGGGCTACGTTCAAAGTTCCAGGCTTGCTGTGGAGGGCGCCCTGGGCCACACTCCTGTTTCTGCAAGATTCCCACAGTCCCTGGGGGTGGTGGGAGCAGGCACCAAGCGGAAGGCTTGGACGGCTCTGCAGTGGAGCCCCAGCCTGCCACTACCTGACCACGTGGCCAAGCAGGGGCTTCTCCTGCTGTTTAATGACCCGAAACCAACACAGACACAGGCAGAGAACAGAGAGCCCTTGGAAGCATGAAGACAGGCTGGGTACACATTTAACGTCTTCCCCTCAACCGTACAGTCCATCCTAGGCTGGTCCCACCAGAGAGGGGCGCCCACACGTGGGGCCAGCGGTTACAACCTCAGATTAGGAGCGCCTCAGCCTGACAGCCTGGGGCTCCATGTGGGATCCTCTCCTGAGGGCTGAGTTTGTGCCTGGGAGAGGTGAAAGCAGAGTCCTCACGGATTCCATCTCTGAATCGGGGGTGGGGGCGGGGCACTCGGCTCCGCGACAGGAAGTGGGTGCCCTGTGGGGGAAGGGCTGCCGCCTACCTGGGGATGTTCTCGTCCATGGTGGCGCAGCCGTACAGGAAGACGATGACTCCCACGATGGAGGCGGGGATGAGCATCTGGGTGTAGGCGCCCAGCCAGGCGAAGTACAGGCCGATCTTCTCCCCAAAGTACTTCCTACACCACAGACGCAAGCAGAGACAAGCTGAGCCCGGTCCTCAGCCACGGGGGAACCGTGTCGCGTCCCCCCAGCAAGGCACCACTCAAACAGGGTCCACTGCTTCTCCTGCCCAGGAAGCAGAGAGTGGGGCTCTGGGATCCCTCATCCAGTTTGGGGGTACTTTCTGTTCTTCCTACGCACCACCCCCTGCCGCACACTTTTTTTTTTTTTTTTTTTTTTTTTTTTTTTTGCCGTACTGGGGCTTGAACTCAGGGCCTTGCACTTATGTGCGTTACAAGTGCCGGACCACCAAGCTGTGCCCTCAGCCTTTTTTTGTTCTGTTTTGTACTTTTTGAGGCAGGGTCTCACTAAATTACACAGATGGCCTCTGGTCTCGAACTTGCAATCCTCCTGCCTCCACCTCCCAAGCCACAGGGATTACAGGCGTGTGCCACCGTGCCCGGCCCGCACACATTTTGAGACAAGATCTCACTATGTGGCTCTGGCTGGCCGTGGACTTGCAATTCTCCTGCCTCTACCTCCCCAGCGCTGGGTCTGTGGGCACACGCCACCATGCCCGGCTCTGTTTCTCTTTGGTGTCCTGGGGAGGTGAGTACATTGGCTTTAGGGATGGTCCACGATGGTGGGCACAGGCGTGGCTCCCTCAAGGCGGCCAGCTCCGTCCCAGGTCCAGCTCAGCCTAAGGACTGGAATGACCTCTGGCATGGAGGTGCCAAGAAAACTAGTCGCCCTTCCTTCCCAGTGCGTTGGCACCTCGATGGCTGCAATGAGCTTCCACAGGCCACGCTCTGGTCCACAAGTCCCCACGGGACCCGCTGCCCACGCTAGCTGGCTCCTTCCTTCCGTGGGGGAACAGGGGTCACCTTGGACCTCTTGTGAATTGTCACACCGCTGCAGGCAGCTCCGCAGGGTGGCCAGGCTGCTGGGGATTTGGGAAGAGCTGGTGCGTGCAGCGGGAATACCCGCCCTCCGGCAGACACTAATAATCTGCTTCATCAATGCTGGCCCAGGCTGCCAAGCTGCGGGGTGGGGGGGCATGGATGTTGCCACACACTGGTCGAGTTCAAACAGGTTCCCAGGCATCTGCCTATCCAGAGCGGCCGAATGGCGCAATGCCCTCACCCACCTGACATCCGCCCCGGGCCCTGCTTCCCACAGCCTGCACCCCGCTTACCTGACCAGGTCGATGGGCTGGTACTTGTAGAAGACCCCATAGCTCGCCCATTCCTCATACAGGAGCTAAAGAGAGGAGGGGGTGAGAAGCTGGTAAAGCTGCCACGTGCCAAGGATGCTGGCCCGGACACAGAGCTGCTGGAGACTTAACCCACCACGACACCATCCACCTGTTCAACAAGCACCTATCCAGCCGGCTGCGCACCGGCCAGGGCGAGCCTGCGGGTCCAGGTGCGGGCGGGGATGGGAAAAGCGCTTCTAGCGGCTGTGGGACCCCAGCTCTGGAACCCGATCTGGACTTCACCTAGGACACCTCACGCTGTGACGCATTTCGGTTTTGGGTCACTCTGGTTAGACACCAACCACTGTTGTTGGTTTTGGTTTTGGTAGTGTTAGGGAGGGAACCTAGGCTATGCTGGGCCAGCGTGGCACCACTGAGCCCACCTCAGGCCCGAGTCCTTCTTTATAAAGTGCATAAAACCGCCAGGAATTTGAGCAGAGAATTGTTGTTGTTGTTAGGTGCCGTCTGTCGAGTCATGTCCGACTCATAGCGACCCTCGTAGGGTTTTCAATGGCTGATTTGTTTCGGGATTGCCTTGGGAGTGGGTTGCCACATCCTTCTCCAGTTTTTGTGGTGCTGGGAATCGTACTCAGGACCTCAGAGACTGTAGAGTGGCGCTCTACCAACTGAGCTAAATCCCAGCCCGGAGCAGAGAATTATCGATGGCAAAATTAAGAAACAATCTCCCAGGATGCAAAGAGAGCTTGAGGTTTATCTGCAGAGATGGGCTGTCTGATTACAGCACGTAGGTATGTGGAACCGGCTCCCTGCTGTCCCCAGGCTGGGGCAGGGACCGTGGGAAGGTGCAAGAGTACCCTGGGGAAGACCCATGCAGGACAGCAGTCAGGGCGCTACCAGCTCACACACGCCCTCCAGCTGCAGGCCGCTCGTGGTGAGGGAGGCTGCAGGGAGCACCAGGGGCCCAGCTGGCCCAGGACTTGGGGCGGCTGCCCCTCCTCGGCTCTGAGCCAGGCCAAGCCACCTCCCAAAGTGAGGGTCCAAGAACACGGCTGGCGGATGGGGATACCTCTGTGAGTTTTTCTTCTAGGCCCTGGAGGGCAGGAGATGGGGTAGGAGGCTTCCTGGCAGGTGACATAGCTTGGTGTCTCTATGTCACTTATTTGGAGTAACATCTGCAGCTCCAAGTGACAGATGGTGGGGGAGATGCCCCCCTGGAGGCATCCCTGCCCGGCCCCAGACATGCACCCATCAGCAGCTCCTGACACCCACAGAGGGTGCTCAGTGTTCTGGTCTGCTGACCTCACCCACAGCCTACCACTGAGAGGGGACCAGCCCAACTCGGCCGCGCTCAGGCTACCCTGAGACCTCCGCCCTTCTCCACCACCTTGGCAGGGCCAGAGGGGCGGTGGGGCCTGGAGTTGACACCAGAAATGGGGGACAGGCTGGGGCATCCTTGGGGGGACTGCCCCCTGTTGTGAGCGGCACTAGTGTAGCCCCCCACCCCATGCGCCTCACCAAGGGGACCCCGGAGCTGTCAGAGGCCTCCGTCATGACGTCACCCCTGGGCTGCCGCCATGCTGAAAGGCGCAGGTGTGAGGCAGGGCAAGGCCAGCTGCCTGGGCTCCCCACAGGTCCCCAGCTCCTATGCCACTTAGGGTCTCCCTCGACGTTCAAATCTAAGGACAGGGGAGGGTCTCCCACACTCCGATCCTGCAGTAGAGACAATGAAGATGTCCCCCCAGACTCTGCTATGGACTAAATATGTACCCCCAAATCTGTATACGGAACCCCAATCCCAGAGTGACTATATTTGAAGGTAGGGTCTTTCTGGAGGAGATTGGGGTTACCTGAGGTCACAAGGGTGGGGCCCTGAGCCTAGGATAGTGCCTTTGTAAGAAGAGGGGAGGCCCTGGGAACCTTCTCCCTCCACACGAGGACCCCAAAGTGGCAGCTTCTGAAGGCCAGAGGGGAACCTCGCCTGGAATCCAACAGGCCGGGCCCTTGGCTTTGACCTCGCACTCCAAAACCCGAGACGGTCCACGTGTGTTGTTCCAGCCTCCCAGGTCGTGATGTCTGGTTAGGGCACCTGAGCTGCCTGTGACTTCTCCCCCAGCAACCTGAGATTCCCAAAGATTCCTGCCACTGAGCCCCGAAAGATAGGATGTGTAAGGAGCTGTGTGGGAGGCCCTGCTTCCAGCCTGGAGAGCTGGGCCTGGGGAACTCTCCTCCCAGGCCCATCGCGCTTCCCGGGGGGCCTGCAGCGGCGAGAGCACCAGAGAGAATGGAAAGGCTGGGTTTCGGCCACAGTGAGCACACACCGCCGAAAGCAGGCGAGAAAGCAAGTCAGGGGGGCCAAGGGCACCCTCAGCGAGCGGTGGGGGTTGCCTGCCCAGCTCCTTCCTGGGGCAGGAGGCACCAGGGTCTAGGGAGAGAGGCACCCAGAACAAGCCCCATGAAGACAGAACCATGTCACATGGTCACCGTGTCCCAGGGCCGGCTGACCTGCACGGGCCCCTGTGGGCTATCGTTCTGGGGGAGGTGAAGTAGGAGGCTTCCTGGCAGGTGACAGCGTGGTGTCTCTATGTGGTCGTGTGGACTATCGTCCTGGGGGCGGTGGCTGAAGGAGGCACCCCCAGTTTCTACATAAACCACCCAGCCTGGTGCAGTTCTCCTCCTTTCAAGAAGGGCACGTCCATCACTGGGCCATCAGGGTAACAAAATCGAGCAGAGACCTCACAGTTACCCCTGGGAGGAGTCTGAGGACACACCTCAGCCCCCGGGAGCTGGGGAGGTGCTGGGCGCCGGGTGGGCAGGCTGAGAACTGGATTGGTCAGGGGCCTGCGGCAGATTACAGGTTTCAGTAAGTAATCATTGAATGAATGAATAAATGATAAATTGGGCCTGTGGTTCCCAGAGCCCAGGCACAGCTGGGGTAAATTTCCCACGCCACCAGCAAAGCCCTCCCTAAAGGTCTGGCCGTCCTCCTGCTCCCCTGGGCCCAAGCTGGCCTCATCTCCAGGAGTCCTGGCCAGAGCAGCTGCCCGGCAGGACACCTCTGAACACAAACACAGCTCCCGGGGAGCCTGTGCTCAACACGAGTTTAGTTTTGTGTAGATCCGAACTTGCCCTTGGTCCCAGAGGAGGAGCGGTGTCTGAAACCCGGTGATCAGGCAGATAGTGAGCTAGACTGGGCCCAGCCTCCGCCCAGACCTGCCTCCTGCTGAAACTCTGAGGCCCCACCCCCAGCTTAGCCCGGAAGTACCCTCCCAGCACTTCTTTTGTCCTGTGAGGTACCTGGACTCAGCCCACCTCCGCCTCAGGGAGAAGGCACAGATTTCCTGATCGGACAGGCAGGGCACTCAGGACTAAGTGGGGAGACACTCTGCCAGGCTCCGAGCTAGGACCAAACACGCTCTCACCCTCCTTCCCTTCCTTCCTTCCATCATCTAGCCACTCATCTACCTGCCCACCCATCCATCCATCTGTCCATCCATCCACCCAGCCACTAACCCATATATCCATGCATCCATCTACCCCCCTCCATCCATGTATCTATCTATCCACGAACCCACTCATCCACCAACCATCCACCCACCCATCCATGCACTCATCCACCCATCCATCCATCCATATAGCCATCCATCCACCAACTATCCATTCACTCGCCCACCCATCCATCCACCCACTTATCCATGTATCCATGCATCCATCCACCCCTCTATCCATAGATCCATCCATGTACTCACTCACCCACCAACCATCCATCCATTTATCCATCCATCTACCCACCCATCTACCCCACCCATCCATCCATCCACCTACCCACTTACCCATATATCCATGCATCCATCCACATATCCATCCACATACCCAACCCATCCATAGGTCATCCATCTGTCCATATATCCATCCATGTCCCCACTCATCTACCAACCATCCATCCACTCATCCACCCATCCATCCATCCACTACCCATCCATCCACCCACCTACCCACTTACCCATATA
>VMDO01023672.1:0-31167 GCA_007922755.1 Pedetes capensis
CATGTTTGGAAGAGTGGCAGGTCAATGCAAAAGAGGAAAACCCTCCACCAGATGGATTAACACAGTGTCTGCAACAATGGGCTTAAACATAAATAAGATGGTTTGCCTGGCACAGAATCGGCAAGTGTTTCGATCTGCTGTACATAGGGTCGCTATGAGTCGGACTCGACTCGACGGCACCTAACAACAACAACAACAATGGGTCTGGAACAGTGAAGAGCAGCTAAGAGGGGCTGCTAAGGGCAGAAAGCTGGAAGCTGCCTGCCAGCCCTGCCAGTCCTGGGTGGCACCTGCTGGATCCTGGGCATGTGGGCCCTGCCCCATCCAAAACCAAGATGAATGGTTTTCACCTCTGGGAAGGTGGTTCTGAGGGGAAGGCTGAGAACAAGTAGTAGAGAGAAAGTCAGAAAGTAAGAAAAGAGACATAGCCCCGAGAGGCTCAGAAAGAGAGAGCCAGGGAGCCAGAGACAGAGGAAAACAAAGTGAGCCAGCAAGAGGCAGGAGACAGGTGGAAAGACAGTGGTTGTTAGGTGCTGTCAAGTCGAATCTGACTCATAGCGATCATATGTACAACAGAAGAAAACACTACCCAACACTGTGCCATGCACATGATCTTGTTTATGTATGAACCCATTGTTGCAACCACTGTGTTTCTTCTCACTTCGAGTCATTGCTACATCAGCAACTGGAGATTCCAGGGGCTTTACTCCATTCCCATCATTAAGATCAACTCTACTTTGAGAAGGCAACTCTTCCCTGCCCATTTCTTGAATGTCTTCCAACCTGGGGGACTCATTTTCCAGCACTATATTTGGCAGTGCTTCTGTGCTATTCACAGGGTTTTCAATGACTAATTGTTTCAAGAGTGGGCTGCCTGGTCCTTCTCCCTAGTCTGTCTTAGTCTGGAAGCTCAGCTGAAACCTGTCCACCATGGGTGGCCCTGCTGGAATCTGAAATGCCAGTGGCATAGCTTTCAGCATCATATCAACACACAAGCCCCCACAGCACAACCTGACAGAGAGATAGGAAAAGAGCCAGACAGGCAAACACAGAAACAGGTGTGCTTTGGGGAGAGGATCCCAGGTTCCATGAGAGCCTGGCAGAGTGGGGTGGGGACCAGGGTCCCCCCAGAACCACCCTGAGCCCTGCATAGGCTCTAGCCTTGCCCCTGCCCCACCCACCCATGTGTGGCATTGGGGCCCCCTGGGCTCTGGCCACCTAGGGCTGGTGTGAATCCTGCTGGGCAGCTGCGTTAGGGGCCAGGAGAAGAGGATTCCTAGCCCTGGGCCTGGCCCGAGGAGTCTTCAGTGGATGCGTAGCTGTATGATGGACTCATCTTTGAGCCCCTGGAGTCCAGGCTCCCTCTGCCTCCCCATCCTGTGCAGCCCTGTGGGATATGTCTATCTAGATCCTTTCTCCACGTGTCCATTCCTTGGCTCTGTGCCATCCAGCCTCCCCCTTGTGGGATGCCATATTGGTCCCCTCTATGGCCTTTCACCTCCTCTCTGACCCTTCTGGTCCTGTGGGATCTTCCCAAAGGTAAATGAAGCCAAGTAACCATGGGGAAGAAAACCTTGCAGTCTTCTTGTCCCCCTTAAGGAGAGAGCTGCATGTGGCCTGCCTTGCTTGTTCTTGTCACCCCAGAGCTCTGTTCTCACCATCTGAGTGCAGGAATTTGTTATCCCAACCCCTCTGCCTGCCACTGCCCTCTCACCTTACAGCCTTAGCTCAGCCATCTCCCCTTCCCCACCTCTAGGAGACTGTTCTACACCCCCAGGGGCCAGGCCATGTGTCCACTGGTCCCTCCCAGTCACAGTATTCCATGCTGGCACCATCTGTTCATTTGTCTGTTTCCCCTCATGGATTGTAAATAGGCATAGATGCTGGGCCCTTTTTGTAAGAGTTCTAAGACAGACACAAATCCAGAAGCCATATAAGATATAGATACATAAAAATTTCTGCACAGGAAAAAAAAATAGGATTAGCGGTGGAAAATCTTTAAAAATATAGATCAGATTAAAAAGGCTAATTTCCTCCGAATATAAAGAGCTGTTACAAATCAATAACATTTGGTCAAGGACTCAATAGATAAATGGGCCAGAAATGTGAATAGACAGCTAGCCTGAAGTGAAAAGGTATTAATTAAACTTTACCCAAAAGAAAAGCAGTGGAAAGCTGACCATAGTGGCACATGTCTGTAATCCTAGCACTCAGGAGGTAGAGGCAAGAGAATCATGAGTTTGAGGCCAGCTTGAACTACATAGCAAGACTCTGTCTTTAAAAAAAAAAAAAAAAAAAAAAAGACAAAGGAGGTAATGGAAATGAAAACCACAGTGAGATAGCATCTTGCAAAATTGATGATGGGGACTTAACATTTTTGGTATAATGGGTTGACAAGGGTGTGGGAAAATGTCACCGTCATACGTGCTCTCTTTGGAGCATAGTTAGTAATATTTGATCAAAGGTAAAATGTATACCTTTTTGACCTAGTAATTTCACATTGAGAGGAACCCAAAGTGTTACAGCTTATTAAAGTACTATAGCTCTTATTGCTGCCTCAAGGGCAGCGGCAGCTCTTCTGCCTCCGGCGCTGGGACTGGAAACTGTCCTCAGCTTCTGTCCCTAGGTGCTGGGCCAAGGGACTGTCCTCAGCTTGCTTGGAGGTCTCTGAGTGTGCCGTCTGGGTGTCCTGGTCTCAATGTCTCTTCTTTGCAGGGCTCTTGCTTGTAGGTCTATCGTCAGTGGGAGAGTGATGTCATCAGGTGGGAGAGGCAGCCAAGCAAGACACAAACTGCCTCAGTGTAGCTCCTTATATAGCCCACTCCAACCAGCCTGGGCCAATCAGGTGCAAGTCTGTTGTTCTCTATTGTCCAATAGGAGCAGGGGATGCGAAGAGGGGTTTAAAAGTTGTTCCTATCACAGTTCTATAAAACCGACCAATCACAGTCCTAGAAAAGTGCCCAATAGGAGTTCAGGGAAACGTCCAATCAGGGTGCAGCATTTTTGACCAATCATATTTACACAGTTTCAATCCCACTTAGGCAGGCTTTTGCTTGCCAAGTTACTTTACTTTTGTTCCTTTATTCCCAATTCTCCACTTTTTCTACCAGTTCCTCGAATGCTGTCTTCCCTGTTTTGGGGTTCCTGCCTTTTTCTTCCCAATATGCCCCAATATGTGCTGACTAATAACATTTCAGTCGATGACAGATTGCATATACCATACTGGTCCCATATGATAACTGATAATGGAGCTGAAAACTTCCTACTGCCTAGTACCATTGTAGGCATTGTAATAAAATTATGTGCAGGACATAATACTTGATAATGATAATAAACAACATATCACTGGTTTATGTATTTACTGTATTTACTTTTTACTATTTTTTTTTTTTTGAGACAGGGTCTCACTGTGTAGCCCAGGTTGGCCTCAAACTCAAGATCCTCCTGCCTCAGCCTCCCAAGTGCTGGGATTCTAGTCCTGTGCCACAATGGTGGCTTTTATCATTGTTTTAGATTGTCCTGCTTCTCCTTATAAAAACAAGCTCAGTGTAAAACAGTCTGCCGTGAGTGCCGGCAGCTGCTGCCTCCAGGTCATGTTTGCTGTGTGTCTTGATCATATCAAAGGCGACACAGAGCGATTGACCTGCCCCATTTAGGTTTGTGTGCATGTGCTCCAGGATGTTCCCTCTGTGACAATGTCCTCTAACAGGGCAGTTCTCAGAATGCGTCCTCCACGATCCGTGATGTGCAACTCTCTCCACACACACAGATGTGGAGTAGATCTGAGTGTTCCCATGCAGAGCTGTTTTCTGAGATCATCTGTTAGTGGGGAAAGTGCAGGGTGGTGGTGTCCAGGATGCTGCCCTCGGTGGGGAAGCGGCTGAAATAGATCCGACCACCAATACTCAGTCAGGTGCATGCCTTCTTATGGAGAAGTCCCCAGGAACTGGCAGCTCGCTACCTCTGGGAGGGTAACTGAGGGACTAGGGCGTGGGATTGGGTTGTGAGTCCTTTTGCACAGTTTGAAAAAGGTTAATGCTCAAAAGTACGCATGGTGTGGCCACCTTTGCCTGTGGCGAAAGTCTGTGCCTGAGTGCATGCCACACACAGATCTTACGTCCATCCCGGGCTCAGGGGGCCGTTGCTGGTGCCAGGGTGGGGCTTCTCCACCTCCAGGGAGGGCATACCAGGCAGGCAGAGCAGGACAGGTGCAGGGGTGACTGAGTGGGCGCCAGCCATTGGGAGGCTGCAGGAGAGGTGGCCCCTCTCTGCTCTCCCAGGAAGGACCCTGTGCCCTTGTCCTCAGCTGGCCTGGCTGGGGGTTCCCAGGTGTCTGGATCCCATGTGGGTGGAGACTGTCTGGAGGCAGTGGGGGACCTGGGGGCTGTGGCTGGAGGGAAGGGCCTGTCCCCAGGACTGAAGCCACCAGATGGCCAGGGCTCCCTCAGCCTCCCCTGTCTGCAGGATGGAGCCACCCCAGCTCTGTCCTCCCCTGACCCCAGCAAGGGAGGAAAAGGAAGGGTCGGGAGGGGAAGATGACAAGAAGAAAAGGATAGGAGACAGAGAAAAGACAGGCGGGGACATGGGACGGAATATCAGGACAGCAGAGAGGTGAAGGACAGGCAAGGAGATGAGCCCTTGAATCCTCGAAGGAAGACCACGGGGGTGTGGCAGGGTGGAGACACAGGAGGGCGGGAAGGCACCCAAGCTGACTACTTCTGACTGTGCTGGCTCTGAGCCCTGTCCTTGGGCTGCTGCACCATCCCAGGGCCCTGTCCTGTGAGGACAGATCTAACCTTTCCTCTTTGTTGCTGTGTGACCCTGGCCAGGTTGCTTTCCCTCTCTGAGCCTCAGTGTCCTCACCTGGAAAATGGAGATAACAAGACTTGTTTACAAGGAGTATTTATATAATAGACCTCCTTGCCCAGTGACTACTTATATAGTGCTCAGGAAATAGCATCCACGTTGAACTCAAAGCATGTTACATGAATTGTGCAGAGGGAGAAATCTGGGTAGCCTGGGATTAATACAGAAAAGTCAACCATTGTCGAAGAGAACCTTGGGAAAGAATCTTAGGTTTCCCAAAGTCCCTTTTGCCACCAACTGTTGCCTGAAATACTTCTATTATGCAGTCTCTTAGGCTAAAGCAAAGAAAACCTTTGTTGGAATTAAAAACTTTTCTGTAGAAGGGATATTATATTTCTGCAAGTCTAGACCAAATTACCCATTCCTTTACGGTCTTTTTGTCTGGCTTTGCAAAACTAACTCAAGGATCCCATCCTTTTTCCTAGGTACTCTGCCTGCAATTAGGAAGCTCCACCACTAGGTGACATCTTAGTTTTGCACCTCTACAGAAATGGGTAACCTATATGAATAATGTTTATCAAATTGCATATATGAAAATTGTCACAATGAAAAGCATGTCAAAATGAATCACATTATGATGTACATTAAAAATTTCTAATAAAAAAAAGAAATGAATTTTTCTTCCCTCCCCTGTGTATGGTTTCTGATCTAGTCCAAAAAACTACTTTTTGAGAAGAATAGAAAGAGCTAAAGAGTCCTTAGATTGGTGGGAAAAACTTTTATGATTGGTTAGCAATGTGTTCTGGGCGAAGGAGTAGAAAGTATCAGATTCTGTGCCAGGCTGTCTGCCACCTCTGGCCTGTGCTTCTGAATGGACAAGTGTGTTTTTCTATTTAAAAGTGCTTTTTATAATAAACAAAACTTTTAAAAATACGTCAGCATAAATATTGTTTAAGACAGAATGCTCAGCCAGGCATGGTGGTGCATGCCTGTAATCCCACCAGGGAGGCAGAGGCAGGAGGATCTGAGTTCAAGGCCAACCTGGACTACACAGCAAGTTTCAGGCCAGCCTGACTATAAGGTCCTGCCTCAGAAAAACAAATAATGCCGGGCGCCATGGCACAGGCCTATAATCCCAGAGGCTCGGGAGTCCGAGGTAGGAGGATCGCAAGTTTGAGACCAGAGGCAGTCTGCAAAATTTAGCAACATCTTGTCTCAAAAAGTAAAAAAAGAAATGGGCTGGAGGTGGCAGCTCAGTGGTCCAGCACTTGCAAAGCATGCAAGCGCGAGGCCCTGGGTTCAACCCCTAGTATTGGAAAAAAAAAAAAAAAAAAAAGATGGACATAGTGGTTCACGGCTGTAATCCTAGCACTTGGGAGACTGAGGTAGGCCAGCTGGTCTACATAGGGAGTTCCAGGCCAGTCTAAGCTACACAGGGAGACCCTGTCTCAAAAAACAAACAAAACAAACAAGCCTAGAACAAAAATGAAACAAAACAAGAAAGGGGTGGTTATAAGAATTATTTTGTAATAAAGGACACATAGTTTGTGAATGGATACTTATGCAGCGCCATAGCAAGACGTTTAAGAAAGCAAATGCTTAGGAACAGGCTTTCTTACTAATCATGAATGGCTCAGAACTTCAGATTTTTGTTCAGTTTGTTTTGAGATGGGGTCTTACTGTGTTGCCCATGTTGGTTTTAAACTCCAGAGCTCAAGTGAACCTCCTGCCTCGGCCTCCCTGGCAGCTAGGACCACGTGCCCGCCACTGCACCTGGCAGGATTGCAGATGTTTTCATGGTGACTCCTGAAGGAGCGACATGTTGTGCCTCTTCTTACCTGCTCTATCTTATGTGGGCTAAGCAAGTCTCATCCTGGGAGACTCGATCCTAACTTCCCTGGGATCCGCTGCTGTCTGCCAGCTCAGGCTCAGCCTTTGTTTTAGCAAGCCAGTTCTTGGAAGAAACTATAAAGGAGCAAGAAGGCCTTTTTGGCTGTACTCTTTTTAAGAATTGCTGACTTTCATAAAACCATTCTTTTTCAACAGTAATCCCCCAGTGGTTTCTTAGAACCTTTTTAGTGGTAAGACATTGTAATAACAATATAATATCACTAGAGCAGTTTTTAAAAAGAAAGTGAATCACCCATAATCCATCTATCTTCCTATAATGACTCCTCAGGTTTTAAGAGAATTTTTTTTTCACAAAAGAAAGAAGAGGTCCCAGCCCTTTGAATATCTTTCCCCACCCCCACACAGCTGAAAATCCCCCTTCATTCTCTTGCTCAAAGTTGTTTGTCCTTTGAAGTCAAGGCTGGTTTTATTTCCAGTGTGCACTGAAAGGCTCTTTCTTAAGATAGTCACACGCGGGATCAGCGGGCTGCCTTCTGCGGGGGCGGGGGTTGTCACAATTTCTGTGTACATGGCTGCCCTGTATTGCTTTGTGTAAGTTTAACGAGCAGGAAGGGACATCCTGGGGAGGAAGGGCGGACACTAGATTTCCTTGTGGACGTTATGGATCTCCCTACATTTTCTTGTTTCCAACTTGTCACTTCGGTGACCTCTTAATGCATCACATCTGTAATTAAGAATATAAGCTGTTTTGGGCTGGGGATGTAGCTCAGAGGTGGAGCCCTTGCCTGGCACGTGTGAGGTCCTGGGTTCAGGCTTCAGCACTGCAAAACACAAAAAATTATATTTTAAGTTATTTTTAATTTAAAAAGTACATTCACCACTCCTAAGTATATCCCTAAGAGAAATGAAAGCATATAGTCACACAAAAAGTTGCATGTGAATATTCATAGAAGTATTATAATAGCCCCAAAGTGTAAATAACCCAAATGTCTATCAACAGATGAACAGAGACAAAAAGTGTTCTATCCACACAGTCGAATATTATTTAACCATTAAAAAAGAATGAAGCAATGCATGAGGCCTTGGGTTTGAGCTGCAGTACCACATACACACACAAAAAATGAGCTCAAAATGGACCACAGAGTCGGGGGTGGTAGTACACACATGTAATCCCAGCACTCAAGAGGCTAAGGCAGGAGGATTGATGTGAGTGTGAAGTCAGCCTGGTCTACATAGCAATTTCCAGGACCTGTCTCAAAAAAACAAAAATAAAAAATAAAATAAAATAAAAAGATCATTGACTTAAATGTAAAACACAAAGTATTAAACTTCAAGCCAGGTATGGTAGTACATAGGTGTAATCCTAGCACTCAGGAGGCTGAGGCAGGAGGAATGCTGTAAATCTGAGGCCATGCTGGGCTACACAGTGAGATCCTGTCTCAAAAACACCACACACAGAGAGAGAGAGAGAGAGAGAGAGAGAGAGAGAGAGAGAGAGAGAGAGAGAGGGAGAGGGAGAGAAGCATGCTCCAATATGGGTGTACTTTGAAAACATTACGCTGCGTGGAAGAAGCCAGACACAAAAGGTTGCATATCATAGGATTCCATTTCTATAAAGTGTCCAGAACAGGCAAACCTACACAGGTAGAAAGCAGATTGGTGGTTACCAGGGACAGGAGTGGGGCTAGGGGCAGGGGGAGTGAAGGCTAATGAGTACAAGATTTCTTTTGGGAGTGGCAAAAATGTTCTAAAGTTGATTATGGTGATGTTTGCACAACTCTGTGACCATAATAAACACCATTGGACTCTACATTTCATTTTTAAATTTTATTTAAATTTTCTTTATACTTTTCAGTGGTGGGGGTTGAACCCAGGGCCCCATATGTGCTCAGCAAGTGTTCTACACTGAGCCGCATCCCCAGCCCCTTTTTATTTTTTATTTTGAGACAGGGTCTTGCTAAATTGCACTGGCTGCCTCTGGCCTCGAACCTGCGATCCTCCTGAGTCACTGGGATTACAGGTGTGTGCTAGAGTGCATGGTTTTACTTTTTACTTTATGTCCACTTTATTTTTTACTTTTCTGATGCAGGGTTTGCTGTAGAGTCCAGGCTGGCCTCGAACACTTTAAATGGGTGAACGGTATGGTATGTAAATTATATTTTCATAAGGCTGTTACATGTGTTAAAAAGAACACACACATTCAAACAGGGCTGAAAAATTTTAAAGGTGAGAAAAAGCGGCCCCCAAGACTCTGTGGAGAGAAGCTGGGTAAGGGTGGGCGGTGGGGGAAAGGTCCAGCCATGTCTGACCTTCATGCCACCCTCAAAAAACCCCAGCACAGGATGCCAACCTTAGAGAGGCCACGCTACAAGAGCCAGAGGAAAGCAGGCACTGTGGGCTGGGCTCCCGAGGCAGAGGGGGAACAGGGGATCCCCCATTACGGCCTGCGGTAACAGTGGGATCAGCCCCACAGGGCCCGGGACATGGGGCCCAGGTTGTCATGGGGCCTAGGTTGTCATGGGTGGTTTCTGGAGCATCCAAATGAGGTGAAGCCCCCAGTAAGGGGGCCAAATAGAGGCAGCAGCAGGAAGAGCATGGGGGACCCGTGCAGGGACCAAGGGAAGGTGAGTGGTGGGAAGAGGGCTGGGGAAGGGCACAGAGGGATTCAGTGCCTGAGGCATCAGCCATGCGCAGCCAGGGGGCTTTGAGGGCCAAGGCTGAGCTCCTTCCTGAGGCCCCAGAAGCCACCGTGAACCGTGTGACTTTAAGTAGCAGGGTCTGGTTTCCTCTGACAACCAGGACTGGAGGTCAAGAGCCCTCGAGACCAGGGAAATGTAGCCCAGTGACCCAGCTGATGATGGCAGTTGGAGCTGGGGAAGTGGAGTAGATTGATGCTCATCCCTCAAAGACATGTCCTTGTCCCAGAACCTGCGAATGTGACCTTGCGTGGGAAAAGAATCTGTAGATATAACTGAAGTTAAAGATCTCAAGATGCGATCATTCTAGATTACCTGGGTGGGCCCCAAATCTGCTGACAAGTGTCCTCAGAAGAGACACACAAGGCAGGGTGTGGAGGCTCATGCCTGTAGTCCCAGCAACTCAGGAGGTGGAGGGAGGAGGATCACAGGTTCAAGGCCAGAGGTGGCCTGTGTAATTTAGCAAGACACTCTCTTAAAATAAAAAGTTGGGAAGGGGCTGGGAAGCAGCCCATCTGTAGAGCACTTGAGAAGTATGTGCAAGGTCCTGGTTCAACCCATAAATACTGTAAAGAGAGAAAGAGGGAGGGAGGGAGGGAGAGAGAGAGAGGAGAGAGATAGAGATAGAGATAGAGAGATAGATAGAGAAATAGAGAGAGAGAGAGAGAGAGAGAGAGAGAGAGAGAGAGAAACTGAGCTGTGGTGGTGGAATGTGCCTGTAATCCCAGCACTTGAGAGGCTGAGGCAGGAGGATTAAGAGTTTGAGACCACCCTGGGCTACACAGCAAGACCCTGACTCAAAAAATGGAAAGAAAGGCAGAGAAAGAGAGAGAGAGAGAGAGAGAGAGAGAGAGAGGACAGAAGTTCATGCAAAGATGGAGGCAGAAGTTGGAGGAGCCCTGCCCCAAGGCCAGGAGCGCCTGAGGCCACCAGAAACCTCAAGAAGCAAGGAAGGATCCTCACTCCCTGAAGTTCCAGAGGGAGTGCAACCCTGATTTCAGAGTTGTGAGAGATCAGTTTCTGCTCTTCTAAGCCACTGTGTTTATGGCAACTTACTGCGTCAGCCCTAGGGAACCACCAGGAGGTTGCTGTAGGGTGGAGAGAAGTCATGGGGTTCTAGAGATTTTCCAGTGGTAGAAATATTCCACCCCGCATGCCTGTAATCCCAGCGACTCAGGATGCAGAGGCTGGAGGATCAAAAGTTCGAGATCAGAGGCAGTGTGTGTAATTTAGTGAGACCCTGTCTCAAAAAGTAAAAAAAAAAAAAACGGGCTGGGGTGCAGCTCAGTGGTACAGCACTTGTAAAGCTTGCAAGCGTGAGACCCTAGGTTCAACCCCCAGTACAAAAAAAAAAAAAAAAGAAAAAGAAAAAGAAAAAAAAGAAAAAGAAAAAGAAAAAGGACATATTCCACCCATACTCGCCTCTCCTGAATGCTCAGCACTGCTCTTAACTCTGCTGCAATGGCTGCGCCACATTCCTCTCACGTGGAGCTATTGGAGGCAAGGGGCTCAGGGCGAGAATGGGTTTGGGGTGGGAGGAATCAAGGGCTGGCTGCTCAGTGAGGCTCGGGGAGGTGGCAGGGCAAGTTTAGGCTGGACCAACAGCTCCTCCCAGGGCCTCTGTGGCTCTCCTGTAAAAGGGGATCACAGCAACCACGCTGCCACTAAGGCCTGGCACAAAGCAAGTGCTGAGCACATGGTGGCACTTGTTAGAAATTCATAAAGGTTTAGAGAGTATGTGAGATACCATTTCTGTTTGCAAAGGTCCTGGACCCTCAGAACATTCCCCACTGGCCTTGCAGGTGGCCGCCAGGAGTAACAGCATCATGGGATGTTGGTATGATTGGCATCGGGTCCCCCAAAAGTGCTCTGCCACTGGGCTGCACCCCTAGCCCATTTTTATTTTTTATCTTGAGACAGGGTCTCACTAAGATACGCAAGCTGCCTCTGGCCTCGAACCTATGATCCTCTTGCATCCACCTCCCAAATTGCTGGGATGACAGGTGTGAGCCACTGCACCTAGCTTTCTTCTTCTTCCTCTTCCTCCTTCCTTTCTTCCTCCTCCTTTTCTTTTTTGAGATATTTCAAACAAAATGTTAAAACAGCAATGAACCAAGGTATGTCAAACCATGTGACCTTTGAGTTTAACCTTCCTCCTTTCTCATTTGTAATCCTATACTTTTTTTTTTTTTTTTTTTGCGGTACTGGGGGTTAAACCCAGGGCCTCGCTCTTGCATGCTTTGCAAATGCTGTACCACTGAGCTGCCTTCACACCCAGCCCTTTTTTTTTTTTTTTTTAGGTTTTTAGACAGGGTCTTGCTAAATTACGCAGACTGCCTCTGATCTTGAACTTTCGATCCTCCTGCCTCCGCCTCCTGAGCCGCTGGGAGCCGCTGGGATTACAGGCATATGTCACCTTGCCCAGCTCCTTTGACCTTTTTGATGTAGGCATCTTATAAACATTCTTCTTAGCTGCAAACCTGTATCACGCACCTTGTGGACCACCTTAAAATCTCATTTATTAAAGAGTTTTGTAACTGCCCTCAACAATGGAAGTTCAAAAGCCACCAAATCATATAAGTAGCTATTGTTAAGAAAATTAAATATGACTCTTTCTCTTGGGAAGCCAGTATTCATATCTTGGATGTATACTATTATTCTTTACCTCTGTTGTTGTTGTCGTTAGGTGCTGTTGAGTCGAGGCTATTCATAGCGAGCCTATGCGCAACAGAAAGAAATACTATCCGACACTGTGTCATGCATGGGATCTTTTTATGTTTGAGCTCATTATTGCAGCCACTGTGTTTCTTCTCATTTTGAGTAATGTCACATCAGCAACTGGAGGTCCCAGAGACTTTACCTCATTCCCATCATTATGGTCAATTCTCTTTTGAGAAGGCAACTCTTCCCCCAGCCTGGGAGGCACATTTTCTGGCATTATATTTGACAGCACTTCTCTGCTACTCAGGGATTTCAATGGCTAATTGTTTCAGAGTGGGCTGCCAAGTCTTTTCCCTAGTCTACCTAGTCTGGAAGCTCAGCTGATACCTGTCCACCATGGGTGGTCCTGCCAGTATCTGAGATACTGGTGGCATAGCTTTCAGTACCACAGCAACACACAAGTCCCCACAGCACGACAAGCTGACGGACACGTAAGGTAGTCCTTTCCTAGGTGTCTCTTTCTCTCTAAAAGGCTATGCTTAAATCTGATGTGGATACTCTTATCTCTACTTAATAAACTTGCTGACTTTGTTTTACTCTGTTGTCTTGAAATTCTTTTCTGTGAAGGACCCAGCTTTTTCTGAGTGGAGGTCCCTACGGGGTAACTCCTCAGGCCCCAGGTGGCTCCTGCTTCTGCCAATGGGACCTTGTTTGGAGATTGGGTCTCTGGAAATGATCAAGCTAAGATGAGGTGGTGGGGTGGGCCCCAGAGGACTGTGTCTGTGTATACAACGGGGAATTTGGGACACAGACAGACATGCACAGAGGGCGTGCGGTGGGAAGACACTCAGAGGACATGGCTATGTACAAGCCTGAGGCCACCAGAAGGTAGGCGACAAGAAAGAGACGGGTCCTCCCAGCCACTGGAAGGAATCCAAGCCACACACACCTTGCTTTTCAGACTTCTATCGACCACAATTGTGAAACCCCAAATTGCTGTTGTTTAAGGCACTCAATGTGTGGTTCCAGCAGCCTTTGGAAATGAATTCAAGTAGGAATGAGATGAATCTCACCGTCTACACCCCCAGGCCAGAGGGGACAAACAAATGCCACCGCCGACTGCTGTCAGTCCAGGCCTGTGGCCAGGGCGGCTGCTCCTCTGTCCCCATTGCCGCAGCAGGCGGGCACCAGACACAGCCAGAGCAGACGTCTGGGATGCGTTTGGAAACTGGCAGGGGGGTCAAGTTAGGCCTGGTCCTGGTCAATGGTGAGCTGCCATCTGGATCGTGTTTGCTGTCCCCTGGCAAGGAATCTGAGCGGGGCTGTGGGAAGTGTGCAGAGAAACAGGCCACTCCCTCTGCAGTTAGGGTCCCAGGGCAGCTGGGGAGACTGCAGGCCTTGGAGTCAGTGGCCCTGGGGTGATTCCTTGCCCTCCCACTTGCTGGGTGACTTTGGGCAGCTCATGTCACCTCCTTGTCTTGGTTTTTGCATCTGTAAAAATGAGGACAATAGTAGAATTTACCTCAATATGTTGCTGCCAGGATTAAATGTTGTTAGGTGCCATCAATTTATAGCAACTGTATGTATAACAGAACAAAATACTTCCTGACACTGTGCCAGGCACAGGATCTTTTTGTGTTTAAGCCCAATGTTGCAGCCACTGTGTTTCTTCTCATTTTGAGTTGTGCCATGATGGCCATAGGAAGTCCCAGGGGCTTTACTCCATTCCCATCATTAAGGTTGACTCTACTTTAAGAAGGCAAATCTTCCCAGTTGTTTCTTGAATGTCTTCCAGCCTGGGGGTGGGGGCTCATTTTCCAGCACTATATTTGACAGTCCTTCTCTGCTATTTATAGGGTTTTCAATGGCTAATTGTTTTGGAATTGGGCTTCTTGGTCCTTCTCCCTAATCTGTCTTAGTCTGGAAGCTCAGCTGAAACCTATACACCATGGGTGGCCTTGCTCCTATCTGAAAAACCAGTAGCATAACTTTTTTTTTTTTTTCAGTACTGGGGGTTGAACCCAGGGCCTCAAGCTTGCATGCTCTGCAAGCATAGGACCACTGAACTATACTCCCAGCCCTTTTTTTTTTTTTTTTTTTTTCACTTTTTGAGACAAGGTCTCACTAAATTACACAGACTGCCTCTGGTCTCGAACTTGAGATCCTCCTGTGTCCACCTCCCGAGCCACTGGGATTACAGGCGTGTGCCACCACACCCAGCTCAGTAACATAACTTTCAGCACTGTAGTAACATGCAACCACCCATGGCATGACAAGCTGACAGATGCGTGGGGAAGGATTCAATAGGATAACTTCAGTAGCAGGATACTTGGTAAAGGAAGACTTCCAATCTTCTTTTATAAATTGTGGTAAAATATACTGTCTTAGTCTGTTTGCTGTTGCTGTAACAGAATATCTGCACCTGGGTAATTTACAATGAAAAGAAGTTTCTTTAGCTTATGGTTCTGGAGGCTGGAAATTCCAAGAATGTGTTGCCAGTGAGGGCCTTGTGCTGCATAAACTCGTGGTGGAAAGCAGGAGTGGCAAGTGGGTGCATAAGAAAGAGAGGAAAAGCCAAGCATAGTGGCCCTAACCTACCATCCCAGCACCCAGGAGGCAGAGCAGGAGGATTGTGGGTTCAAGGCCAGCCTGGGCTACATAGTGAGACCTTGTCTCAAAAAAGCTAAAAAATAAGTAAATAAGGCAAGCTCACTTTTTAATAACTCACTCTTGTAGTAACTCATGCAGTCTATTGAAAATGTGAACTCACTTCCATGAGAATTAACCTAGTCCCATGAGAGCAGCATTACTCCCTCTTACCCTAATAATCTCCTCCTAAAGGCCCTACCTCCCTGCAATACCACAATGGCAATTAAATGTAGGATGAGTGTTATTGGAGACAGACTGCATTCAAACCGTCACACACACATAATATATTTGACCATTTTAACCATTTTAAAGCATAAAATTCACTGTATTAAGCACATACACATTTTTATATAACCAACCATTCATCTTCAGGTTTTTTTTTTTTTTTTTTTTTTTTTTTTTTTTTTTTTTTTTTTTTTTTTTTTTTTTTTTTTTTTTTTTTTTTTTTTTTTTTTTTTTTTTTTTTTTTTTTTTTTGAGACAGGGTCTTGCTTTGTAGCACAGGCTGCCCTGGGACTTTTAATCCTCCTGCCTTAGCCTCCTGAGTGCTAGAATTACCGCTACACCCAATTCTTCTGGAATGTGTACATCTTCCCAAGTGAAACTCTACTTAAAAAATAAGTCCCGATTTCTCCTTCCCTCAGTTCTTGACATCCACCATTTTACTTTCTCTATCTATTTGACAATTCTGATTTCCCCATATAAGTGGACTCGTAAAATATTTGTCATTTTGTGACTGGCTTATTTTACTCAGCATAATGTCTTTGAGGTTTATCCATGTCGTAGTATGTGACAGAATTTCCTTTAGAAGCCAGGCACCGTGGTATACTCCTGTAATCCCAATAACTGGGGAGGCTAAGGCAGGAGGATCACCAGCTGGAGGCCAGAGGCAGCTTCATTAACTTAATGAGACCTTGTCTCAAAAATAAAAATAAAGATAAGAAATGGGCTAGGGGTACAGTGCAGTGGTAGAGCACTTGCAGAAGGTGCATGAAGTCCTGGGATCAACTCCTAAGTACTGAAGAAAAAAATATTTCCTTTAGATGATCTTTAAAAATTCATTTTTTTTCCATACTGGGGGGTTGAAACTGTGGCCTCCCATATTCTGGGCAAGTGCTCTACCACTGAGCTAGACCTTTTTATTATTATTATTATTTTTTTTTATTTTATTTTGAGACTAGATCTTTTTTATTAGTTATCATTTTAATTTTGAGGCAGGGTCTCACTAAACTGTGCATGATACCTCTGGCCTCAAACTTATGATCCTCTTGCCTTAGCCACCTGAGTCACTGGGATTACAGGTGTGTGCCCCTGTAAAAATTCATTACTTCATTGTGGTAAAATACACATAACATAAGATTTACTATCTTAGCCACTTTAAAGTATATGGTTCTGTGGTATTAAGGATATTTATAATGCTGCAACAGCCATCTCCAGAACCTTTTTTATCTTGTAGAAGTGAAACTCTGTACCCATTAAGCTCTAGCTCCCCATTCCTCCTCAGCCCCTTGGAAATCACTATTCTTATTTTGACCTCTATGGTTTTTTAAAAATTAATTAATTTTTTAAATTAATTAAACTTGGGGGTTGAACCCACTCCCAAGGCAAGTACTTGGGGGTTGAACCCAGGGCCTCACACATGATTCCCAAGTGCTCTACAGCTCAGCTGCATCCCCAGTCCATTTTTTATTTTTTATCTTGAGACTGGGTCTTGCTAAGTTATCCAGGCTGCATCTGGCCTTGAACCTGCAATCCTCTTGCCTCCGCCTCCCGATTGCTGAGATGACAGGTCTATGTCACCACACTTGGCAGGTCTCTATGATTTTGACTACTTGAACTATCTGCCAGAAGTGACTCATCCAAAATTTATCATTTTGTGTCCAGCTTATTTCACTTAACATAGTGTCCTCAAGTGACACCCATGCCATGGTGTGTGTCAGAATTTCCTTCCTTTTTAAGGCTACTGTTGCAGTCCATAGATGTGCCACATTTTCTTTATTTATTCATCTGTTGGATACTTGGGCTCCTTCTTTATTTTAGCTACTACAAATAATGCTGCTATAAACATGGGTGTACAAGTATCTCTTTGGGGCCCTGTTGTCAATTTGGAGGGATGTTGATACCCAGAATGCTTGTAAAACCTGGATGTTCAATAAGGGAGACAGGAGAAGAATCGATGCTTTTGAATTATGGTGCTGGAGACAAAGATTGAATATACCATGGACTGCCAAAAGAACCAACAGATCCTGCTAGAAACAGTGCAACCAGAGTGCTTCTTAGAAGCAAGGATGGCTAAACTGTGTCTTACATATTTTCAACACGTTGTTAGGAAGGACCAATCCTTGCAGAAGGACATCGTGTTTGGGAAAGTGGCAGGTCAATGAAAAAAGGAAGACCCTCAACTAGATGGATTGACACAGTGGCTGCAATATGGGTTTATACAAAAAAGATCATGTGCATGGCACACTGTCAGGGAGTGTTTTCATTCTGTTTTCATGGGATTACTATGAGTCGGACTCGACTTGAGGGCACTTAACAACAAAAACAACAACCATAACAACATATGCCCAGAAGGAGAACGGGATCATATCCTAATTCTTTTTTTTTTTTTTCTTCCAGTACTTGGGGGTTGAATCCAGGGCCTTACACATGCTTTGCAAGCACTCTATCCTTGAGCTGTAGCCTCAGACCATTTTTTATTTTTTATCTTGAGACTGAGTTTCACTAAGTTTTGCAGGCTCCCTCTGGCCTTGAACCTGCAAACCTCCTGCCTCCATCTCCCGAGTTGCTAGGATTACAGGTGTGAGCCACTGCGTCCACTTCATATGCCAATTCTATTTTTAATTTTTTTAAGCCAGGCACGTTAGCGCACGCCTGTAATCCCACTAGCTCGGGAGGCAGAGGCAGGAGGATCACAATTTCGAGACCAGAGGCAGTCTGCGTAATTTAGTGAGACCCTATCTCAAAAAGTAAAAAAATGGGCTAGAGGTGTAGCTCAGTGGTCCAGCACTTGCAGAGCATGCAAGCGTGAGATCCTGGGTTCTACCCCCAGTACTGAAAAAAAAAAATTCTATTTTTAATTTTGGAGGCACCACCAGACTATTTTCCCTCATGGCTGCACCATGTTGCATTCCCACCAGTGAAACACAAGGAAGGGCTCCAGTCTCTCCACAGGCTTGACAACACTTGCTGTTTAATGTCTTTTTGAGAACAGAATAGGGTGTGAGGTGTGGATTTTTTTTTTTTTTAATGAGAAAAATAACATTAGATGCTTTGTGCTATGGGAGACTCTAGCCCCTCAGGTGGCAGTGCTGAGCAGCACCTTTGTTTATGTGCTGATGGACAAGTGGAAACCAGGTTCTGAAGGGAAAAGGTCTGAGGACAATATCTGCTCCCCGGTGCCACCTGGCTCCTTACCCCTCCTCTTGGGAGCTGAGAGGGGGCATTTTTCTTAGGGATCTCAGAGTTCCTGGAACTCTGACCTCATTCCCTTTTAGAGTTTCTAAAGTTTCTGGAATGGGCTGGGATTTAGCTCACTTGGTAGAGCACTGCTCTGCAGTCTCTGAGGTCCAGAGTTCGATTCCCAGCACTGCAAAAATGGGAGAAAGACGTGGCATTCCACTCCTGAGGCAATCCTGAAACAATCAGCCATTGAAAACCCTATAATGGTCGCTGAGTCAGACATGACTCAATGGCACCTAACAACAACAGCAACAAAGTTTCTCAAAGAGACCACTAGGGTTCCAGAAGCAGCCCACTGTGTGGAACCTTCCCTGGGCTGGGGAATGCTAGTTCTGGGCATGCTGGGAAGGGAAAGAGCTGTGTGCACAAACATTATGTAGTTAGACCTCTGTGAACCAAAATGAGTGAGTCACTGAAAGGTTGGGAGGACCCAGGCTAATTTTAGGGTAGTTCAGCCAGCATCTGACAGGGTTTCTGGGAGATCTCCCCATGAAAGATTCTGCTAGCAATGCCCCCATGCATCTGTCAGCTTGTGGTGCTGAGGGGGCTTGTGTGCTGCTATGATACTGAAAGCTATGCCACCAGTATTTTAGATACCAGCAGGGCCATCCATGTTGGACAGGTTTCTGCTGAGCTTCCAGACTAAGACACACTAGGGAGAAGGACCTGGCAGCCCACTCCCAAAACAATTTGTTGTTGTTGTTGTTGTTAGGTGCCGTTGAGTCGTGTCCGACTCATAGCGACCCTTATAGGGTTTTCAATGGCTGATTGTTTTGGGATTGCCTCAGGAGCGGATTGCCACATCCGGCTCCCATTTTTGCGGGGCTGGGAATTGAACCCGGGACCTCCAAGACTGCAGAGTGGCGATCTACCAACTGAACTAAATCCCAGCCCCCCAAAACAATTAGCCACTGAAAACCCTATGAATAGCAGAGAAGCACTGTCAAATATAGTGTTGGATAATGAGCCCCACCCCCAGACTGGAAGGCATTCAAGAAACGACTGGGGAAGAGTTGCCTCCTCAAAATAGAGTTGACCTTAATGATGGGAATGGAGTAAAGTCCGTGGGACCTCCAGCTGCTGATGTGTCATGATTCAAAATGAGAAGAAATATAGTGACTACAATAATGTCCCAAACATAAAAAGATCGTGTGCCTAGCACAGTGTCGGGTAGTATTTCGTTCTGTTATACACAGGGTCTCTATGAGTTGGACCTGCCTTGATATTACCTAACAACAACAACATCAATACAGTCAGGCTAGGTACTGCCTGAGAGAGCCCCAAAGTTCCCAGTCAAATATCAGGATGGAGGCTGGTGTCAAGAGGGAACAGATGTGCTCATGATGGGCCCAGAACCCAGTGGGTGCTCCCAGAGGACAGAGCCCTTGGTCCTTGGTCAGCCTGTTCCCTCCAGCCTCCCAGCTCCCCAGAGAAGCCAAGCTCTCAGCACTGAGAAAGATCTGGATGCCTCCCGAGATGGAACAGCTCTTGGATGGGTGGCAAATCCAAAGGCTTTGGGGTCACTCTTCTGCATAATGATTGTCACCACCCAGGGAGGCAGGGCCACCGTAGAAGGTGGGGGCCAAGCATGGAGTCTGGAGGTCAGGTAGACTTGGGTTGCCCACAGGCCAGGGCAGGGCCTTTAGCTCCCTAAGCCCCAGTTTACCTGTAGAGCTACAGACAAGAAGTCCGAGTCCACGTTACCATTGGCTGAAGGCACAGCAGATGCCCCTGGAATGCGGTTTTGTATGCAGCAGCTCACTTTCTACCCTTGGTCTAGAAACTGCACACAGATAAAAGGTCCCAGTTAATGAGGACTCTGGTTAAAGTTTTTAAATTCACAGCAAGCCCACTCCGCATAATAATGTATCAGAAACACAACAATCCTTTAATCTCGGAGGAATTAATTGCTGGACCCAGAAATTCAGGCATGCCTGCAGAATCCTTAATTTCTTGAGCTGATGGTTTTGAAAAAGCAACTGATTTTAGACTAGCTTCTGTCTCCGCGTCAGTGAGACTCCCACAGTCCTGACAAAGGGCGAGATTGTCCAGATGTCTTGCTCAGTAAGAATCATGTATGTGGGGTGTGAATTAATGGCATCTCTGAATTTTTCCTGCCGAGTGGAATGTGTAGGGCTTGAATCGCCAAGGGATTCAATGGCAGCTCTGTGGCCTGGGCATCCCAGGCATTGCACAAGGCATGTCCTCATTCATCCCACATATCTTCACTGAGCACCCACTCCCAGCCTAAGTTTAGGTTCTGTGTGGGGAATGCCAGAAGCTGGCACAACCAGCTGTGAGAATAGACCTTAGAAATCAGAAAACAGTGTAATCAAGTATGGTGATAAGGAACTGATGTGAAGGAATAAGGCAGGAAGATGAAGGATAAGGGAATTAGCTGAAACATGAGGAAATGTGTTCCTGGGTGAAGAAACATCCTGTGTAAAGGCACTGAGGTAGAAATATGCCAATATAGGAGCTGGGAGCTGTTCTCGAGGGTCTTGGTGTGATTAAAGCACATGGCACAAGAAATGAAAAATCACCATCATCATCATCATTGTCAGATGAAAAGAAAACTGCATAAATGGTTCATATGTGCTCATATACACTAGGCACTATGCTATGCCCAGGGGAATCTCAGCTCCACTTAGGCCCCAAACAGGATCATTGTTTGTGCAGATTGGGAAGTAGGAGATAGACAGGTAAGAGGATGGGTTCTGTGTCACATGACCTGGTATTACATCCTGATTCCCCTTTTAAAACAGTAGAGAAAGCTTCTAACTACCAGCCACAACTTTTTATTTTAAAATATTTATGTTATATTATACACCATATTATAATTGACATTAAATAAACTGCTTTTTTAGAGTATATAATTTGATCAGTTTGACATAGGCAATCTTCTGGGAAACCATCTCCAATCAAGGCAGTGAATCTATCCACCACTCTCAAAAGTTTCCTCATGTCCCTTTGGAATCATTTCCTTTTTTCCCTCTTCCCGTCCCAGACAAATATTGACCTTACTTCTATTACTGTACTGATCTGTTTCCTATTGCTCTAGCAAAATACCTGGAGCTGGGTATTTATAAAGAAAAGAGGTTTATTTAGCTCACCATTTTGGAGGTTGAAAGTACAAGATTGGGTGGCCCCATCAATTCAGCTTCTCTAGTGAGTTCCTTGACCATGTCACATGGCAGAGAAATGGGAAATGAAATGGCCACTTGTAGAAGAGATCACATAGCTGGGCGTGGTGGTGCAAGCCTGTACTCCCAGCAGCTTGGGAGGTGGAGCCAGGAGGATCACAAGTTCGAGACCAGAGGAAGTCTGCATAACTTAGTGAGACCCTTTCTCAAAAAGTAAAGGAAAAAAAAAAAAAAAAGGCTGGGAGTGTAACTCAGTGGTCCAGCACTTGCATAACATTCAAGCGCGAGGCCCTGTGTTTAACCCCTAGTACTGCAAAAAAAAAAAAAAAAAAAAAAAAAGAGAGAGAGATATTAGATATGGTGGGACAGGAAGTCAGAGAGCAGATCACGGCAGGTCTTACTCTTTTTTTATTATTTTTTTGGTCTTACTCTTTTTATAACACACTCTTGTGGGACCTAACGGAGTCCCACAAGAATTACATTAATCCTTTCCGAGGACAGTGTCCCCAGTGACCTAACCACATTCCGCTGAGCCCCATCTTTAAAAAAAAAAATTATTACTTTTTTTATATTTTGCTTTTTTGAGATAGGATCTCCCTGTATAGCCCAGGATGGCCTTGAATTTGCATCAAGCCTCCTGCCTTGGCCTCCTGAGTGCTGGGATTACAGGCATGCACCACCACATTCAGCTTGGGCCCCATCTCTTAAAGTTTCTACTACCTGTTAATACTGTTACATTGAAGACCAGGCCTGCAGCACATGAACCCTTGGGGACAAATCATAGCCACACCATCACAGTTACTCCAGATTTTTGGCATTTTACAGAATTTTACATA
The DNA here is from genome assembly GCA_007922755.1 of Pedetes capensis. Lineage (NCBI taxonomy): Eukaryota > Metazoa > Chordata > Mammalia > Rodentia > Pedetidae > Pedetes > Pedetes capensis. Next base: position 22,104 of record VMDO01023672.1, read on the forward strand.
AATGGAATCATATTCATATGGATTCTGGTTTTGGTCTGGCTTCTTTCACTCAGCCTATTTTAAGTTCCATTCCATGTTGCTGTGCATATCCATAGTTTATTCCTTTTTTTTACTAGGCATATTCCACAACTTGCTGATGGGCATTTGGGTGGTTTTCACTTTGGGGTCCTATGAATAAAACTTCTATGGATATTTGCATGGAACTTTTTCTCTTTTCTTCTCTTTTCTTTTCTTTCTTTCTTTCCTTCTTTGTTTCTTTTTCTTTCTTTTCTTTCTTCTTCCTTTTTTTTTTTTTTTCCAGTGCTTGGGGGTTGAGCCCAGGCCCTCCCATATATTTTTCAAGTGTTCTACCACTGGGCTGCACCCCCAGCCTGTTTATTTTGAGTCAAGGTCTCACTAAATTACATAGGCTGTCTCTGGCCTTGAACTTGTGATCCTGCTGCCTCTACCTCCTGAGTCTCTGCAGGCATGTGCCACCACACTCGGCTGGATGGACACTTTTGTGTGGATATGTTTTCATTTCTCATGGGTAGAGAGTTAAGAGTGGAATTGCTGGGTCATAGCACTGGGTCACAGAACAGTTTTCCAAAGTGGTTGTAAAGCCATATATGTGAGCTCTGGTTGTTCTATATTCTCACCAATCCTTGGTAGGTCCAGTCATTTAAGTGTTAGCTATCCTAATAGGTATGTCATGGTGTCACTGTGGTTTTGATTTTTACTTCCTAATAAGTGATGATATTCAGCATCTTTTCATATGCCAATAGTATTTATCATTCATATATATATATATATATATATAAGCATTCAAATTGTTTGTTCTCTACTCTCATCTTTTTAAAAATTATTTGTTTGGGGTTAGGGGTTTTAACTAAGTAGCAGAGTGCTTGCCTAGACTGTGCAAGCACCTGAGTTCAATTTGGGGCACTACAGAGAAAGAAGAAAAGTATTCACTTTTTGTATTGTTGAATTTTGAGAGTTCTTTATATATTTTGGATCTAAGGTGGCATTTTTGCTTGTTTTTACCAAACATGTGATTTATAGATGCTTTCTTTCAGCTTGTAATTTGTCTTCTCATTCTCTTCACAGTGTCTTTCAAAGAACAGAAGTTCTTTAATTTTGTTGAAGTCTTGTTGCTATTAGGTGCTCTTGAGTCAAGTCTGACTATCGCAACCCTATGTACAGCAGATCAAAACACTTCCTGATTCTGTGCCAGGCACACGATCTTATTTATGTTTAAGCCCATTGTTGCAGACACTATGTCCTCCACACTGGTGGAGGGTTTTCCTTTTTTTCATTGACCTACCACTCTCCCAAACATGATGTCTTTCTCTAGGGATTGGTCTCTCCTAACTACAAGTCCGAAATACATAAGACAGTCTGACCATCCTTGCTTCTAAGGAGCACTCTGATTGCACTTCTTCTAGGACAGATCTGATGGTTTTCTTGGAAGTCTAGATTACTGATATTTGATTTATACTTCATATGGTTTCATATCTAAGAAATCTTCACCTGACTCAAGGTTGAAGAAAACTTTTTCCTTATGTTTTCTTCTAGGAGTTTTTAGTTTTACATTAAGGTTAATTACTAGTATTATTATTGCCATTATTATTATTACTACTATCAGTGTGGTGCTGAGGGCCAAACCCAGGGCCTTACATATGCTAGGCAAGCACTGAAGGTGAGTTACACCTTTAGGTCATGATGCACCCCCCCCCCCCCTTTTTGGTGCAATAATACTAATAAGTGGCGTGTATAGGATGTAATCAGATAATGAGGGCTTTGCTTGCAGGAGTGGAATTCATGACCTTCTAAAGGCCCAAGGGAGCTTGTTTTACCCTTTCCTTATATAAGGATACAGCAAAGGTACCATGTGTAAGACAGAGTAAATCCTCACCTGGTGCCTTGGTCCTGGGCTTCCCAGGCTCCAGAACTATAAGCAATAAATTCTATTGTTTATAAATCACCCAGTCTATTCCAGGTGCAGTGGTGTGCACCTGTAATCCCAGTGATTCTGGAGGCTAAGGCAGGAGGATCATGAGTTTGCAGTCAAAGGCAGACTGGAATTTAGAGAGACCCCGCCCTAAAATAAAAAGTAGAAAATGAGCTAAGGATGCAGCTCAGTGGTAGAGCACTTGCAAAATATGTGTAAGGCCCTGGGTTTAACCCCCAAATACCGCTAAATAAATAAAATGAAATCAATCAATCAATCCATCACCCAGTCTAAGACATTTTGTTATAGTAACCTGCATAGGCATTCCGTAGTATGTGGTCTCACCACTCTCTGCCTCTGATTTCTTGCCACCTTTTGCTTTTGTATTTCTTCTCTTGGTATCTCTTATAAGACATCTGTCATTGGATCTAGGCCCTACCCAGATAATCCAGTAAGATCTTCTCATTTTAAGATCTTTCATTACATACACAAAGATCATTTTTTTTCCAGATAAAGTAACACTCATAGATTCCAGGAATTAGAATGTGGATATATATTTGAGGGGGCACAATCCAGCCCATTGTACTATCTAGTTGTTTCAGCATCATTTGTTATTACTGTGGTCCTTTTGCTATGAAATTACCTTTACACCTTTGCTGAAAATCAGTTGACAATGTGTATATGAGTCTGTTTCTGGGCTCTTTATTCTGTTTCATTAAAGTACTTGCCTGTTTTTACACCAATGCCATGTGATCTTAACTGCTATACCTACCCCCCCACCCCATGCTGGGGGAATCAAACTTCAAACTCGGAGCCTCATGCATGCTCGGTAAGTGGTCTACCACGGAGCAAAACCCCAGTCCTGCTGTAGCTTTATAAAAATTTAGTTAGGTCATTTAAATGCTTTTTATGTGTGTGTCTGTGATGCTGGGGATCAAATCCAGGGCTTTGTGCATGCTAGGCAAGCACATTACTATTTAGCTACACCCCCAGTCCTAAAGTCAAGTCATTTAAACCCTCCAACTTTTTTCCTCTTTTTTCTTGTTTTGACTACTCTAAGTCATTTGCTTTTCAATAGAAATGTTTAGAATTAGCTTGTGGATTTCTACAAAATCTTGCTGTGATTTTTGACTGGGATTATGTTGAATCTGTAGATTAATTTGAGAAACACTGACATCTTGACAATACTGTCTTTCTATCCCTGAACGTAGTCTACATCTCCACTTATTTAGACCTTGAAAGATTTCTCTCAGTGATGTTTCATTGCACAGGCCTAGCACAACTTTTTGTTGTATTTATCCCTAAGTATTTCATGTTTTATGCTATTGTAAATGGTATTTAAAACTTTTAAAATTTCAATTATTTGTTGCTAGTGATACTATTGATTTTTGTAAATTGTATTTTTTTTTGTATACCGTAACCTTACTACACTCACTTATTAGTTCTAGTAGCTTTTATTTTCTTTGTAAATTCCATCAGACTTTCAACTTAGGTAAACATGTGATTTGCAAACTGTTTCTCTGTCTCAAATCTAGATTTTTGTTTCTTTTTCTTGCCTGCTCTTATTGGCTAGAATCTCTAGTACAATACTGAGGAGTAGTGGTGAGAATAGATATGCCTGTGTTGCTTATGATCTTAGGGGAAAAAACTTTCAGTCTTTCCCGCTTAAAGATGGTGCAGCTGAAGAGGTATTTTGTAGATGCTTTTCATTAGGTAAGAAAGTTTCTTTCTACTCCTAGTTTGCTGACTTTTTTGTTGGGAGGGAGGGTCAGAAATTAATGTGCTTTTTAAAGTGTTTTTTCTGCATTTATTGAGATGATGTTATAGTTTTTATTTTTTCAGTCTGTTAACATGGTAAATTACAATGAGTAAGTTTTCTTCTTTTTTTTTTTTCTTCATTACTGGGGGTTGAACCCAGGGCCTTGCATTTGCATGCTCTGCAAGTGCTGGACCACTGAGCTGCACCCTCATCTCATTTTTTTTTTTTTTTTTTACTTTTTGAGACAGGGTCTCACTAAGTTACGAAGACTGCCTCCGGTCTTGAACTTGCAGTCCTCCTGCCTCCACCTCCCAAGCTGCTGGGATTACAGGCGTGCGCCACCATGCCTGGCACAATGAGTAAGTTTTCAATGTTAATGTGACTTTGGCTTCCCGGGAGAACCCTCACTTACTGATGATATATTACTTTTTTTCTGTTTTATACTGTGTACTGGTACTCACAGAAACTTCTGGAACCGTGGTGTGAGAAGCTCTGCAGACCCTCTTCACAGAGAAGCAACTAGAACAAGTAAAATTTACTTAAAAATGATTCTAGTCTCTGAAAATTGTCCAAAGGATATACAGCAAGTGAAGAAACATTTATTCAATAACTCAACTAAATCTCAGAACAGTGAGAGTCTGTGGCATTTTTAAACCACAACCTGTTCCCTTCCTTCTCCATCCCCCTCAGCTCAGCCCGATGGATGTTCTCTTCCAGGTAAATGCAGCCAAGAACACAGGGCTCCCTCTTTCCCCTGAAAGGGCAGGGCATCAGCATCTCTTGTCCCAACTCCATGTTGTAGAATTTCTATTCCAGGAAAAAGAGATCGAGGCATCTGGCCTTCTTCCTCCCCCCAGCCCCACCTCACAGGATGGACGATCTGCCTCAGATCCGGCAGGCCTGCCTTTGTTCCAGCTTGCTTGTAGGGCAGAGGCTCCATGGCATGAGTAAGCCAAGAATATCAGAAGCTACTGTCCCACCCAATATCCTGTTCAGGGGTATCCTCTGAGAGAAGCTAGCTGCTGTCCCTACCTCAAGATCCAGAGCAGTTGTGCAGCTGTTTTGCCAAAAGAAAGAGGAAGGCTGTAAGAAGAGAGAGATCGGAAGCTCCTCCCAAGGGAACTAACTTCTTCTGGAACTGAACTATGGAACTGTGGAATGTAGGACAGTTCAGGTTTAAGGGAGACCTTGATGGTAAGCAATTAAGAGGGTGCTAATAGCTCCATCCCTCAAATGTCTGTCAGCTTGTCCTGCTGTGGGGGCTTGCGTGTTGCTGTCATGCTGAAAGTTATGCTACCGGTATTTCAGATACCAGCAGGGCCACTCATTGTGGACAGGTTTCAGCTGAGCTTCTAGACTAAGATAGACTAGTCCACTCCTGAAGAAATTAGCCATGGAGAACCCTATGGATAGTAGAGAAATGCTGTCAAATATAGTGCTGGAAAATGAGCTCCTCAGACTGGAAGGCATTCTAGAGATGACTGGGGAAGAGTTGCCTTTGTACGTAGAGTTGACTTTAATGATGGGAATAGAGAAAATCCCCTGGGATCCCCTTTGGCTGACATGGCATGACTCAAAATGAGAAGAAACATAGTGATTGCAAGATTGGGCTCAAAAGATTGTGTGCATGGTATAGTGTCAGGTGGTATTTTGTTCTATTGTACACAGAGTCACCAATGGTTGGATCTAACTCAATAGTACCTAACAACAATAGCTCCATGAGAGTAACAAGCTAAACCATAGACTAGCTATAAATTTACTGTAGAGAAAGAGAAAACTAGGAAGGATACTCCTGGGATTGTAACAAACCTCAAAGACTTGCCTCTAAGAGGACCCATACAAAGGGAGCCTGAATTTAATTGGGTTAGATGCAGAGCAATTTACACTGCAGGGCATTGTTGGAAACAGTACCACAACAGTCGTGAACAGAGCTAATAGTTGAGTGTGATTCTAACGGAGGCAGACAGCTTAACTGAGAAATCAGGGAAAGAGATAGTTAAGAAGAGCCCTGCTAAAACCATTGTTACTCAGGGTGACTGTGCACTTCCTAAAGGCTGCATCCTCCAAGGAATGAAATCAGAGGCTGAATGCTTCAGGAGAAACAGACTTCGCTCAACATGTTGTTGTTGTTAAGTGCCGTCGAGTCGGTATCCAACTCATAGCGACCCTCTGTGCAACAGGGGAAACACTATTGTCAGTGCTTCTCTGCTGTTCATAGGGTTTTCAATGGCAGATTGACTTTTGGGAGGGGGTTGCCAGGTCCTTCTCCCAAGCCTACAGCTTCTGGTGTTCCCAGGCAGTCTCCCATCCAGGTACTAACCAGGCCCGACCCTGCTTAGCTTCCGAGATCTGATGGGATCGGATGCCACAGGGCTATGGCTGCAGGCTCACTCAACATAGTCCAGCTTAACCATTAAACAAATGACTAAGTAAACAATAACAAGAGGTCTCTCTCGCTCTCTCGTTCGATGGAGCTGAGTAGACCCCGACGCGTTGGACAATAAAATCCTTTGCACTTGCAGCGGCTCAGGTCTCCGTCTCTCATTGGGAACACTTTGGATAGACACGGTGTCCCTCCGGGAAGCCGAGTCTTACATTTTGGAGGTTCCACCGAGATCGTCCCACTGAGATTCGGCCGCCAGGCTGAGGATTAGACACAGCAGCTGAATTTGGAGTCCATTTTATGCTGAACTTGAAAGCTTCCCTCCATGCCTAATTCCTCTAAGATGATATTAAGTACATAAAGTTTTGTTAAAAAAAAGAAGGTAAATGGGACATGCTTCATTTTCAATTTCATGGTATGTACATCAAGAATTGCTCTGTTCATCTTTTGTGTTTCTGCGGTGTATGTTCCCCTATCTGTATTTTGGATTAATGCAGGGATTGAGAAGCTGCACTATAGGGAGTCTGCCTGATTTTAGAATATGTGAGCAATGCCAATTAAAGTGAGATCCACCCACAGGAGCCTGGACTAGTCTCCAGCCCTGATGAGTCTTGCCAGTCGAAGACCCTGGGGAAGGCACCCCCTGAGGCAATCCAGGGCCCCAGGCTCAATGACAGGCCCCTCTCCTAGTTTGTCTTCTGAATCTATCTCCGGGATCCCTCCTCTTGTTTGTCTTTTGAATCTGTCTCTCTGATGTCTGACTCCCTTCTGGCCAGATTCTCTCTCTTCCTACAAGTCCTTCTTGAAGACTTGTCTTGCCTCTGTTGTAGTCCCTGACCTCAGGACCCCTTTGTCTGCACAGATTGGGGCCCTCTTTATAGGACGCTGTCCAAGCAGGTCTTGGATAAGAAATTTCAGAGCCGCCTCTGCCGTTTAGGATATCCTCCTTCTGATTGCCTTTTTGGCCAAATTACTGTAATATGTTTGCCAGAGGACCACTCTGACTGCTGACATTTTCCTTTCTGTAAGAGAGTGAGCTGTCACACCCCTCAAAGGTCTGACTGATTAAAGACCAGTTATGTGTTTTTTTTGCCTTTGGTGGCTGCAAAGCACCAAGCCTGCTGAGTTGTTGGTTCACGTTTTCCATCACCCTGTGACTTCCCCAGTGCAATTCCAGGGTCCACCCCTGGGAGGACTATACTCGGGTGATGTTGAGTCTTTTGCGGGCCTATTCTTCTCCCCTGGGGGGGTACTCTTGGAGGCCTTATATAGGTACTAATGATATATACAATGGGAATGTCAGAGTCTTCTTTTTCAGAAAAATCACAAGCTCTTACATTCCTTTTGGAGTCTGTTTTCGTACCCACCAGGCTACCTGTGATGATTGTCAGCAACTCTTGCAGACTCTTTTCAAATCTGAAGAATGTGAATGAATCCTGAATGAGGCCCAAAAGTTGATCCTTGGGCCCAATGGTGACACATTGCTGGACGGACAGGCCCAACTCACCCACGTTTTGCTTACTACCTGCCCCACCTGGGACCTGAATGCTGCTACAGGTAGGCTGAGTCTGAACACCTATCGCCAGCATTTCCTAGCCAGGTTATGAGGGACTGCTAGGAAGCCTATGAATTTGTCCAAGGTAAGCGTTATTCAGCAGGGCTCCTCAATCTCCTGCTGTGTTCCTAGAATGCCTCCTAGAAGCATACCTGTCTTGTAGCCTATTGAACTGTATGCAAATGAAAATTGGAGGGCTATGAATTTGGCCTTTGTAGCCCAGTCAGCCCCAGACATTAGAAGAAAGATAAAGAGATTAAAAAGATTTGAAGGAAAGAATAGGGAGGAACTTATGAACATTGCCCTTAAGGTCTACAATAGCGAGGACTCCCCAGAAGATAAATGATGTCTCTCAGTCAAATGGACAGAGGCAATCCTAAAAATTCCCACCCCTACCTCAGAGAAGCACGTGAGAGAATTTCTAGGTTCTGTGGGATACTGTTGCCTTTGGATTTTAGGATTGGCTGAGATAGCTAAACCTTTGTATAGAGCCAGTGCAGGGACACATGAGACATTAGTCTGAACAGAGGTGGAGCAAAAGGCATTTGATGACTTAAAACAGCCCCTGCACTTGCCCTTCCTGATGTTACTAAGACCTTTCAGCTTTTTCCTGGTGAAGTATAGCAAAAGGAGTTTTGATTGAACAGTTGGGCCCATGGAAGAGACCGATTGCTTACTTGCCTAAAGGATTGAATCCAGTAGCAGCCTTGTTTATTTATCTAAATGATTGGATCTGATAACAGCCAAATGGCCAACGTGTTTACAGATGATGGCTGCTGTGGCCTCTGATGAAAGAGACTGATAAGCTGACCTTTGGCTAAGATTTAACCTTTGGAGCCCCGCATGCAATTGATGGGCTATTTTGAGGGATTCCTGAGAAGTGGCTCTCAAATGCCAGGTTAACCCAACACCGGGCCCTGTTACTAGATCAGCCTTGATTCCTAGATTCAAAAAGCCACGGTCCTAAACCCAGCCTCGTTGCTCCCAGATGATAACCCTACCCAGCGGCTTCATGATTGCTTGGAGATTATTTCAGCCCAGCAGGGACATCTGCCTGATGTAAAGGATGTGCCTCTGCCAGATGCAGAAGAAACTCTCTTCACAGATGGAAGCAGTTTCATCCTGGATGGAGTTTGCTATGCTGGTGCGGCTGTGGTAAATCAAGATCTGCAGGTAATAGGGGCCCAGGCATTGGGACATGAGACTTCTGTTCAATGTGCAGAGCTTATAGCTCTCACTCAGGCCCTGCCCCTGACTACGGGAAAGACTGTAAACATCTATACGGATAGTAGATATGCTTTTGCTACTCTCCACGTGCATGGGGAAATTTATAAACAAAGAGGTCTGTTAACCTCAGAAGGAAAGACTGTCAAAAATAAGGAAGAAATTCTGGGACTTTTAGAGGCTGTTTGGCTACCTAAACGAGTGGCAGTTATT